>PVJC01003537.1:0-20096 GCA_004026665.1 Murina feae
TCTGTGTCACCATAGAAACCAGCAATCGGGCTCAGAACATGGCGCCCTTCAATGTGTCCATCCGTGTCACCATGGAAACCCAGCAACTGGGCTCAGAACATGGTGCCCTTTCAATATTTCCATCTGTGTCACCATGGAAACCAGCAATCGGGCTCAGAACATGGTGCCCTTTCAATATTTCCATCTGTGTCACCATGGAAACCAGCAATCGGGCTCAGAATATGGTGCCCTTTCAATATTTCCATCCGTGTCACCATGGAAACCCAGGAATTGGGCCTGGAACATGGTGCCCTTTCAATGTTTCCATCCGTGTCACCATGGAAACCCAGGAATTGGGCCTGGAACATGGTGGCCTTTCAAGGTTTCCATCCGTGTCACCATGGAAACTGCCGATCTGGGCGGGGACGTGCCCTTTCAAAGTTTCCATCCGTGGCACCATGGAAACTCACAAATCTGGGCGGAGACATGGTGGCCTTTCAAGGTTTCCATCCGTGTCACCATGGAAACCTGCGGGTCTCTGCAGGAAGCCAAGCAGGTGACATTTTCTTATCAGAACCTTGAGTCCCCAAGGGAGGACAGCCATGAGGAGACTCAGGCCACCGCAGGGTCAGGCGGTGATCCTTCTAGAACAAGCGGCAGGTGAGCCGGCGGACGGACCGCGGGCAGACGAGAGTAGCAGAGTCTCAAGAAAGCTGCCTGTCTCCAACCAGCGGGGGACTGGGCCCTGCGGGCGGCGTGGCGCGGGGCGTCCCCGGAAACGAAGGCTCCTGGCTGCGGAGACGGCACCTGGGAGCGCGAGCGCGGCACCTTGTGTGGAGAGCGAGTGCGGACGTGGCGGCCTGACTGGCCCACGAAGCTGTCCAAGGCCGACCAGGCGACGCCCGGGTGTTTAGAAGCTTTTCCGGTAAACGGGGAGGTCGAGGGCGCTTTTCACTTGGACGCTGAAGCCACCTGCGGTGACCTGCAGGCGGCCCGCCCCCCGGATACCTCGGCGCTCCATCGGCAACGTCGACCGTCCGCTCGAAACTGTCTCTCCGTCTTGTATGCGCTGCACAGCCGTGTCCCCGCCACCAGGGGCTGAATACAACATTGAAAACAAGGAGTGCAACAAAGGGATCAACACAGAAAGTAAACATGTCAGTGTAATTGTCAAGATTATCCCAGGGCAAGAGTTTATTCCCAATCACTTCTGTGACGCCCGCGTGGCCCCGCCAAGGCGCTCCTTCCAGTTTTCCTCAAATTTAGCACTCGCTCTTTCAGCCCCTGACTCGGCCGGCGGGGTCTACGCAGCAAATCACGGCTACATCCAAGGACTATCCAATATTGGGGGTTGGCACCAAAGGAAGCGATTTCGCTCCCCCGGGTACAGAATCAAGGTGTGTTTTCAACCATGCACAGGCCTCCTACTCCTTCAGTGTGACCTCCCTCCGGCCACCAGCGCAGGCGGACCTGGGGTCACCCGGCCACGTGGGTGCACCCCGGCCGCTGGCCGCGCGGGGCGAGTCACAAGGCCACGCGGACGCAGTGGTGCTTGAGCTTGCAGGGCAGCACCCCCTTGTTGAGCTGGTAGAAGTCGACGAGCTGGATCAGGTCGGAGAACTTGGTGTTCCCGTCGTCCAGGCTGAAGAACACCTGCCCCTCCTCCTCACACTAAGAGACACAAGACACTCCCAGGTTAGAGCCATAGGGGCCCGTCCGGCACGGGCCCCACTCCCACATCCCTGCCAGGAAACAGGCTCCCCCCCATTTCCAGAAAAGCCTCCCGGGGAACAATTTAAGCATCTCCCGCCGCGAGCCTGGAAAGTCTGACATGTACTGCTCTGCGGTCTGGTTAGTTTTTAACTTGAAAACTGCATTAAGACTAAAACCAGCAGAAAAGAGGATTAGCAGGATGACACCAATACTCACAGGTAAGATCTGGAAATTTTTGATTTTCTGGTGGTGGCTCAGCGTGAGCACGTAGGCCTTGGGGTTGCTCTGGCTGTCGCGGACCAGGAAGAGCCTGGGAAGGGAAGGCAGCTGACATCAACGTGAGCATCCAAACTCAGTGCGCACGACGCTGCGGGGCCTCGGCCTCCGCTGGCCCCTGGTGCAGCGGCACCTGCACACCCCGGCGGGAATTCGCACATCGCCCCCTGCGGACCCAGGGCTCCCTGGCACCGAGGGCCCCGCAGCTCAGGGAAAGGGGATGCGGCTGGGACAGTCGGTCCGTGGGGCGAGGAAGCTCAAAGGTGAAGGCCAAAGGCAGCCTGGCCAGATCTGGGCAGAGAGTAAACAGCAGAGGCAGATGGATGGACCCAGGTGAGCAGGCACCGGGAGTCTGCGATGAAGAAAAAGGCTCCTCCTCAGAGCAGAAGGCAGGCCGGAAACCAGCGAGTCTACGCAGGACCCGCTGGGGACGAGGCCTCGCACGGAAGGCAGGCAGAGGCTCGCAGGGAGAGCACAGCCCTGACAGCACTGCAGAGGGGAAGGAGCAGCCTCCGTGGAGCGCCCTGGGCCACGCCCCAGCACAGGCCCCCAAGAGACTCCGAGGATGACTCAGCAGCTCTCCTGTCCCAAATACAACACCACACTCACCAGCCCGAGGCACATTCTAGAACTGGCGTCTGCTCAGAACCAGGGTCCATGGGAGACAGAGGCAGACTAGGGAGATGCACTGGCGTAGGGGAGGGTTAGGATGAGCACTGATGGCGGGGAGCACGCATGTCGGATGAGGCTGTACCCCATTAGGCAGCGCGGCCGCTGCTCGGCAGGAACCCTGCAGGCGGTGAGGGTGCATGTGTGGGGGCTGCAGCCCCTCCTGGGTGTATTTTTCGCCCTCACTCCCCTCCAGGTGTGAGTGGAGGCCACTATCTAGCTGCCCTGTCCTGTGCTGCCCTGCGGAGCCGACACCAGGGACAGAGTGTGCTGATCTAGCCCCAGGCCCCCACCAGAGGGCGGCAAAGTGGGCTGCTGGCCTGAGCCGAGGGCCCAGGGCCCAGGCAAAGGGCCCAGGCGAAGCGCCTGCACTTCCCTGGTGCCACATCCCCTGGAGGAGGACCCCTCAGTTTCCTGAGCACCAGGAGGGTAGGGACGCTGTGGCCAGTGGTGCCACCCCGGAAACACTGTGGGGCTCCCTTCTGATGCAGCTCAGGGTGGGCACAGGTCATCACAGATTACCTAAACTCTGCCTCCCACTGAGCAGTCTGTGCTGGAGCCCTGGGAACCCCACCCAAACAAACACACAAAAACGCAAAGCTTGTCAGCGAACAGGGGGCTCAGAGTGAGGCCACTCTCCCCCCGAGTGCCCGGCCCCGTGGACGGGAAACACCCGGTTATGGCTTAGGGGTCGTCTTCCACGCTTTCAAAGGGACGCCCAGTGATAAAGTGACAACCAGATTGAGTAGCTGCGGAACTACCAAATAAAAGGGAAGGGAAAGAGGAAGGAAGGGAGGAGGGAAGAAAGAAAGAAGACAGGTCCCTGAACGAGGAGGGGCAGGCCACGCTGTAAGCAAGGCCATCAGGACTGCAGGACGGGTCAGCAGCGACCAGTGTGACCACGTGAGGAAAACCGAGTAACCGAAAGCACACGCAGAAACCCCTCTGCAATGCGTGAGCCTCGGCAAAGGCCTGGCACTTCCCGCTCTCCTGACGTCTAGGAGCCCGCCGCCGCCGAGGAAACCTGAGCCTCCGCCTGCCACTCACACTCCGCTTCCAAGGACTCACCGGCAGACACCGGCACGAGCAGGAGGTGCGTGACGGAGCCCGTGTGCCAGCGCCTGAGCCTGGGGCCGCGGCAGCCAGCAGACGTCCCTGCCGACAGTTGCGCATAGCGGGCAGGCGGGAGAGGACAGGCAGCCAAGCACGTTGGCGGAGATTTAAAAAGCGCACCGGACTCACTTTCTTCAAAAATCAAAAAGGAGCCGAAGCAATGATGCTGACCACGTAAGGGCCTGGAGGACTCAGGGGGCCGGAGGCTGGCTTTGAGCGTTCCCTCAGGACTAAAGGGACTTGCGCCAGAGTGGGGAGCACCACGCCAGTGAGCTAAGGTCCTCACTAGGGTCTCCCAGGGGGAGGAGGAGGCAGGAGGACCGGAGCAGGGAGAGCCGCCGGCCTCCACCTCCCTCGGCGGGGGCAGTGCACGCCCCAGCCGCCTGCGGAAAGCATGGGGCTTTTCGTGGGAAAGAGAAACAGGCGTCAGGACTTGTCAAATGCCCCCGATTTGGGACACTGTGTCCTGGAGCCTCCTGCACCGTCTCCTGTCCCTCTGAGGTCACCACACGCAGTGCTGGACACAGGGTTCAGGCGCCATGGAGGAAGGGGCCCTGCTGACCAGGGACGGCACATGCAGCATCAAGAAGAATGCATTTTGGTTGAAATAAATCAAACCTAAGAGTCTAAACTCACGAGTTAAAAAAGGGGAAGAACCTCACTTGTCACTAGCAAGGATGGAGGAAGCCACGCTAGTGCTCCGAAGACGGACAATTAAGTATTCAGCTCGTTTCCCAGAGAAGCGAGGACGCACATGACGAGGGAACGGACTTCACTAAGAAACGAAGTCGTCGGGGCCAGAAAAGGAGGAGTTTGTTCCCTTAACGCATCGCTGATGCCCATCAGGCTGGAGCCACATGGTGAATGGGGATGGAGCCGGCCCGGGAGGGTCAGGCCCACGGCACTGAGCGCAAGGGAGGGCCAGGCCCAGCGCAGGACGGAGAATGGAGCCCCCTCGGGCCCAGGCCGCTCCCGGGAGTCCCGAGGCTGCGGCGGCGCCGACTGTCCCCAGCATGCCACGGTGCCCCTGCTGCAGTGCGCCAGGGCCAGGCGGGACGAAGGCAAGGCCAGGCACGCGTGCCGGGGGTGGGAGGGGGGCCTACCCTCCTCAAGGAGACTAAAGAGACATATGGGCCAAGTGCACTGTGGACCCTGATCCAAACCAACCGAATTTAAAGGACTTTTTCTTTAAGCAATTGGGGAAATGTGGACATGGATGGGACGGTAGTAACTGCTGTGTCTGTTGAGGGCTTCTTATTTCACTGAAAACGACTTTGTTGTTAGGAGTATTCAGCCGTCCCTTCCTTTCACAGTGTAACTGACCCTACTGGGTCTGGAGGAGAGGGTCCTGCTTCCTAGAGGTGCACAGCAGCTTCGCAGAAGGTCCCGACGGAAGGGGGGACGGGAGGCAGAAGCGAGGGGAAGGGACAGTCAGAGAGCAGGCTTTGAAGCCGGGAGCAGGAAAGGGCTCTTCCCTCTGCCGTCAGGTTTCCAATTCCCACAGCAAGACTCCGACGGCGAAGGGCAAAGGATTGCTCTTTGGGTTCGACAGCTTCCCAGACCGTGGGGAGCAGACCCTGCATGGCCCGCGGGCCAGGAACTGGTCGGGGAGGGTGAGGAGTGGGCGGCGAGCTCTGCAGGGACCCGCCGCTGTGGACTCGCCGCTGCAGGAGCTGCCCCATCCGTCACAGGCCTGCACCCCCACCCCTGGCCAGTGCCCCCAGGGATGCTGAGTGGATGTGGCCAGGCTTAGCCCTCTTGACCTTGAGGGCCCTGGGAGGCCACAATGTGGATGACACCAGGAGATGTGCCTAGTGACCCTGTCATTGTGGCCACCAGCCAGCGTCAGCCACCAGAGGTGCGGGAAGCCATCCCAGCCCCGCAGCTGGCCCAGGTGAGACAAGCCACCCCCTGCTCCCTGGTGAGAGAGGACCCGGGTCGGCGGTGGGCTGGGCTGTGTGCTCTCCGCGATGCTGACGTAAGGCACACAGGTGACTGGCCTGTGTGCTCCCTTCAGCACAGGCGGCTTGGTGACAGCACACGCAAAATGGCGCCCCTCGCTGGTGGACAGACCTTGTGCAGCACACGCCCTGCACGCCCTTGTCTGCTCAGGGCGGACCTCCCTGTGCCCCGCCCAGGAGTGAGGCCCGGACGGACCACACGCCGCCGTATGCAGCCCTCAAGTGCCTGCCCGCGCGCTCACCCGTCCACCAGCCCCTGCTGCTTGATGATGCGGTGCGACTCCTCCCTGGAGATGCGGCCATGGAACCAGTGCTGGCTCTTGTGAATCACTGCGGAGGGAGAGAGAGAGGGAAGGTGGGTCCCAGCCCTGTGCAGGGCTGCCCCAAGCACAGTGGTGGAGAGGGCAGGCCCCTTCCTGAGGCCCGGCAGGCACTCTGGGCGGACAGCATGTTGGGGGGGGGGGGGTGAAAGCCACACCCAGGCAGAGCCCACATACCGGTGTTGAGGGAGGAATGAGCGAGGGGGCTCTGGCTGCCCAGGGCGCTCATCCTGGTGCTGCGTCTCTGCAAGGGAAACGCAATGTCAGTGCTGCCAGCAGGCGGGCATGGCCACCGACCCCGTCGACGCCGCTCGGGCGTCCTGCCTGGGGAGGACGGGGCCTGGCCCTGGAGTGACCGCCCGAGCCTGTTTGCCCACAGAGAACAACGAGCTTGCGGGTCCCAGTGGGTAAGGCAGAGCCAGGAGCACCGTGCAGGCATCTCTTGGTGGCCCCACCCCGAGGCAGGGCTCCCGTCTGTTTCCCATGGAGACGTGTGGAGAGTTGGATAAATCTCAGCAGAAACCGCAGGCTCCCCGCTCCCTGCTGTGGGACCCTCCCCTGCACACTCCGAGCTCAGGGAGCGCAGCGCGCTGGAGCCAGGGCTGCAGCTTCCTGCTTCGAGCATTGTCTTCAGACTCAGAGAAACGTGGGAGCTGCGTGCATTCTTCCGTCCGGAGAGCAGGAACGTGAAGGGTGGTTCAAGGCCACAGAGATGCTCGGTGGTGGAGCCACGAGGTGTGGGCTCTGGGGCCCGCAAACCCAGGCCCTGAACACTCCTCAGCAGGGACCGTTCTGTGTGTGGGCCCAGACGCCCCTGCTCCTGTCCTGGTCCTTCCTGGGGTGCCCAGGGGACAGGAGGCGATGCCACCCTCCCTCCCCGACTCCTTACCCCCTGGCCAACACCCAAGAGCCACTGTCCTGGAGCAGCGCGAGGCAGGGATTCCGCTGGGGAGGGGCTGTCGTACCCTTACCCTCCAGGCGTGTCCTTCCTCCAGGGCTGCACTCTCAGCCTCGTCAGGGTTGTCAATCACTCTCCCGGTCTGCCCGGAGAAGTCCATGGCCACGAGGGAGTTCTCGGAGACACTGCGCTGCAGGGGGGAGCGGGTCTTGAGCATGGGAACTGCCAGAGCACTTGGGGCGCGTGGCCGGGAACACCCCTCCCAACTCTCTGAGGTGCGGGTGGAAATTCAGGGGCAGACGGGTGGGCCCGTCAGCTACAACGGGTTCGGTCTCTCCTGAGACTAAGAGATGCCCCCCTGCTGTGGGCGTTGAGTACAGGGACACAGGCCTCTTCTGTGGTGTGAGGGGCAGAGGCCCCAGGAAGGGACAAGGTCATGAGGACCGTGCGTCGGGAGGACTCGAGTGCCTGCACCTCTGGGAAAGCACGTGTCCTGAGAACCAGGGGCTCTCCTCTCTACCCTCTCACAGTGAAGGACCCAAGTGGCATGGCCAAGGGCACTCAGGTCTCAGGGCCGGAGGCAAAGGTGAGAGGGCAGCCCTCAGGGAGTCTGAGCAGAGCATCCACCTAAACCGTCCGGGGGCTGCGGGGGACAGGCTGGCTTCTCTGGGACCCCCTCCCCCATAGCCCCAACTGCGTGAGACACGGGTGGCAGCTATTTGCCTCTGAAGGCGGCAGGTCCACTTACCACGGGCCCGGAGAGGGAGCTCAGGTAGGCCGCCTTCCTGTGGTGGGGGAGCCGGTAGTTCTGGTAGAGGGTCATTCCATACTGTGGGGCCAGAGCCAGAGTCAGTGTGGGCGCGGGAGGAGGGGGGGAGCGGGCTGGAGCCCCTCACGCCCAGTTCACCCTGCTTTTCCCCAAACAGGCCCCACATGCGCAGCCCAGGAACATCACCCAAGAATGGGCACCTCCACCCTCTCCCACCTCTGCACACGTGCACGGCCGTGCTGCCCTGCCCAGACCTCTGCTTGCTCCGTCCACTAGCGTCTGCGCCAGTGGGTCCCAGCGTGGGCACACCCCCCACGGGAGGCACCTGGACTTTGAAGGGGGGCAATTCGACCGTCATTAGCCGTGAGTTTTTCCCATTCCTTGTGGTTCCAGGGCCCTCACAGACAGTATGTAAATGAGTTCTGCGACACACTGATGCATTTCACCTATTATATGTTTTGAAACTTTATTTGCTGTTTTTTTCATATCACTTCATATTATTTGTTTGTAACCATTTCTTAGTGATTTCTCCCTCAGCGCTTCCGCTGTCCTTTCCTTCTTTTTTTTTTCCGTGTCATGGATGCCGTGTTCTTTGGAAGCTTGTTTAGACCAAGTGAATGGCTTTTAGGCTTCCTCCACATGAACGGAGCTCGCTTTTTGAATCATTAGGATTATATATGACGGGTGGGGGGATCAGGATTTTAGAGATGCTTAGGGGGCATGGCTAAAAGAATGCTGGGAAGCACCAGACCCCCCTGTTACAGAAAACAGAGGCTTCCACCCCCCCCTCGCCAGCGCGCCTGCACACACTGCTCTGCGCTGCTCTTAGCTGATATTCCCTCTGTTTCCACAGGGGGACCCAGTGAGCTGACTCCTGCCTTTTGGCTGCAGAGCGCTCCTGTGGGTGTGGATGGATGCCCTGAAACTCCTCAAGCAGCTCTGACGGACGCTTAGCTTTAGAAGGGGGCTGGCAAGGAGGAGAACATCCCACCTCAGCACCACCATTTCTCGGAAAGGGCTAAGTCATAATTTTGGACCCTTAGTCTCATCAGTGGCAAACATCACACAAACCAAGGTTTGGGGCAGAGACACGGGAGCCCGTGTGGGGCTGCCCGGTGCGTCTCCGAGGGGAGGCTCCACCTTGAGTCTGTCCAGCTGGAAGCGGCAGGGGGGCTGGGGGCTTAGGGATGAGATTCCTGGACCACGCCCTGTGTTGGCGCCAGGTCAGCGAGCCAACTTCCCTCCAGATCCCTGCTCAGCCAAGTTCCTCCTGATCCACTCGCTCGTGTGGGCTTTGTGAGTACAAGGGCTGGGAGACGTGTGTGGGGATGGAAGGTGAGGGGGACTCCCCCACCCCAGGCGCCCTGTTACTGAAGAGCCTGGGACTTGCCGTGGCCACTGCTGAGAAGCTGCTGTCTGAGGCACAATCCCCAGGAGTCCCACCCCATCAACTGCCTTTAGAACTCGCTGCCTGGGGGCACCCCCTGCCCTGGCCATCGCTCGGCTGTGCCGCTGGGTCCTGTGTACCTGGGGATCCCAACTCTCGTGCAGCCTGGAGTCTGAGAGTTGGCCAAGAAACCAATTCAACGTCCCATGAGCTCCTTGTGCCCGACTCCTGGTCCTTCTCTCTTTCTCTCTCTCTCTCTCTCTCTCTCTCTCTCTCTCTCTCTCTCTCTCTCTCTCCCAGACCCCGTCCCCTGGCCCTCTCCCTGCGCCTACGCCCCGGGAACACGTGGTCGTGCCTAGAGGCACTCGAGGTCGGCTCCCCTAGTAGGGGTGCTAGGGCACTGAGTGGGGAGACCACCAATGCCGCGAGTCCCACCTGCATGGGCCCACACCCACCCCATGTGAAGTGCCCAGGTCGGTCACCGGCTCTGCCCTCCCCCTGGGAAGCCTCTGGGAGAAGCCCCCAAAACCCCGTGTGCAAGAGGGGTGATGGCCCCCGATAATCAGAACTGGGACAGAGCAGGGTCGGGGGCCACGTCTCACAGGGACAGAGGCTCCTACCTTGAGCAGCCGGAAAGCGGTCATCCAGCAGATGCGGCCCTGCTCGTCCTCCGCGCACAGCACCCGCAGCTCCTTTGTCTCCTGCAGGACTTTGTTTGGCTTTTAAAGGAGGTAAAGGAGGACGTGGTGAGTGTCCCGAGCCAATCAGAAGCCCGCCTCCGGCTCGGGCAGACTGAAGCTGCGCTCGCACACACAGATTGGCTGGGCGTCCCCACAGGGGCCCCTCGGAGCCACCACGCCTTCCCTGGGGCCTCTGCGCGCCTCAGGGACGGACACGCCGTAACACACAGGGAATCTCTCCACACGGATGAACCGATCCATGTGAAACCGTGTTACCAGTTTTAGAAAAAAGCAGCAAGGAGAAAGGCACAGTCTGAACTCCACAGGGGCTGGCGGGACCCACGCTGGCTGCAGGGCCGCGGGGACGGAGGTACCTTCAGGCAGAAGCCGAACTCCGTGGGGGTGTGGTACTGCTTCTTGCCAGAGATCACGGAGAAGACACTGCAGTCCTCCAGGTCGGCCAGCAGCTGCAAGTGCCTGGGCTCCTGAGAGGGAGGAGGCAGCGTTTAACCCGGACGGGACTGGCTGCTCCCGTCCTGGCCGACAGAGGGCAGGCTGCGCGCCTCCCGCCGACACAGACATTCCACAGGGCACAGCCACGTGGAAGGGAATCGCTGAGTTAAAACCAACGTCGCCCTGCCCCCACCAGAAGCCCCTCCCCATTCCTAGACAGAAGCCGGTTAGAATGTACTTGGCACTCTGCCAAGTCAGAGCCCCGGCACCAAATACCCAAAGTGCAAAGTGGGGGGACTCTGAGCCTGAAGGTCGGCACAGGCTCCAAGGCAGGTCCCATGCCACCTCCCAGTGTGTCAGACTCGGCCTCGCCTGCAGCTCCCACGGCTCCCCCCATCCCCTCCCCCTTCGCCCCATCCTCTCCCACCCAGCTCTGCCTCCAGCACCAGCACACAGACTCAGCGTCTCCGAGGATGGTCAGTGAGCCAGACGCCAGAGCCAGGCGCTGGGAAAGTGACCTGCCCCATCTCCATCAGAGGAAGATGCTCCTCGCAGAGGAAGGAGCCCCGCTACCCACACACCCCTTCTCTCCGGCTCCCCCCACCCGACACCCCTGGGGCAGCAGGAAATCGGGCTGATGCTCAGCACCCTCGCCAGGGGTCCCAGCCTTGCCTCCCTTGTCCTCCAGACAAAAGCAGAGACCTCAGCTCTTAAGAGGCAAATGCCCGGCCGAGGCCACTGGGCACAGCCCCCACTGCAGGGTGGACATGGACATGAGGAGGTGCAAAGATCCACGGAGACCCGCGTGAGGGAAGCTGTCGGCACCTCCCCTGCCCTCTTCCCTGTGGGAATGCATGCAATTCGGCATTTATTCCTTAAAACGTCTGTAACGCGGCACGAGTCCCATCTGCCTTAGGATGGAGCAAGTCCTCAGCCTGCAGCTGGCTGGGGCCCGAGGGGAAGGGGTGCAGCCTGCGGGTTCCAGGTCCGTGTGATCACCCACTGTGGAAGGAGGCCCCACCCACTCTGCGCCCCTGCCTGCCGGGGTGTGGCCAGGTGGCGAAGGTCACCTTGGAGGAGCCCTTGGTGGAGCAGTAGAGGCCCGATCTGCGCAGGCACAGGTACATCTTCTTCCAGGACTTGCGCCCCAGTTCTTTCACGTGCAGGAAGCCTTGGATCTCGGGGCAGCTGCTGGTGTTCAGGAAATTCTGTGAAGGGCAGGGGTGGGGGGCAGGGGCTGAGGCGGCAGCAGACGCGCAGTCAGCTTCCCTAACGCTGGCATTTTCTGAGCGAGTGACCAAATGCTGTTTAGGGGTCACCGGCGATTTTCAAATGCTAAGCTTCCTTTTACAAGTCTCCCCTGTTCCGTCCGACGGGTGCTGATGGGCCAGAATTAGCGCGGAAGTGGACCTGGCAATGCAGACACAGCGCAGGCCGCCACCTCCCTGTGACAGCACAGAGCCACCCTGTATGCATCCTCACCTCCATGTCTGACCAGGCGAGGACGTGCCCTGCCTTTCCTCCCTCAGAGTCCCATGCACATCTGCATATCTGCACATCAGCTCTCCCAGGACACCTGGGGGACAGCCAGTGCCCAGCGGACTCCTCCCCTGGGAGAGGCCCAGAGCCTCTGGGGGTGAGGCCGGCAGAGACTGGGCTGAGAGAGGACCCGTGGACAGTTCGGATGCACCTGGGCCAGCCCTCCTGGAGCCACTTCAGATCAGGCGCTTAAAGCAGCCATCAGTTTCCTGGCCAGGGCTGTGTGTGGGCCCCGGCAAACACAGGCTGCTGGGGCCGGAGGGCCTGGGGGGAGAGAGGCCTGGACAGGGCTCCCAGGCTCCGAGGCTCCTCTCAGGCGCAGAGACGCCTGTTTCCTGCCGGCTGCCCCTACCCGGCTCCTCTTACCGGAGGAGGAGGCAGCAGCATGGCCGCCTGCACACACGGCTCACTGTCATTTACAGGCTGTGCGTGCACTCAGGGGGAGCAGTGGGTCCCTCTTCTGATCCCGCCTTCCCTGGAACCGCATGCGCCTCCTGAGGCCAGTACCCCCTCCCTCCCCCATGCAGGGGTGCAGGAGAGGCCCCAGTTTCTAGGTCCAGACTTGACCCATCAGACAAGTGTGCCATGGGCTCTGCAACGAGCTGAGAGCCCGTGGCCTCCATCCTGCCCTTGCCTCCCTCCGGGCCACAGCGAGTTTGTCCTGCCCGGAGGAGCCAGCCTCTAGCCGATTTCCCGCGTCAGCGTGAATTTCTCTTTTCTCTGAACTCCATTAAGAACTGAGGCTGATCCGAGACTAAGAATGAAATCGCCCCAAGCGTTTGCAAGGCCGTGGCAGTTCCAGGGAGGACTCCCATCTGGACCGAGGGCCGTGGGCCCCGTACCTGCAGGAGCTGGCTCTGACCGCCGTTGGACTGCTGGCACCAGGTGACCATCTGATCCGGGAAGAAGTTCTGCAGAAGCGGGAACAGACAGGCCGAGGGTCAGTTTGAGGCGGGGGAGAGCATGCTCACAGGTGTGTGGGGCTGGCCGCCCCCACGGCGGACACCTCCGCCCGCACTGCGCACGGCCTCCTGTCCTGTGGCGCTGAACGCGAGCTCACATCTCAGGGGCACCTAGGCGGAGGGCGGGCTGCCACGGTCCCACCTTGTGATGCGAGTCATGGCAGGAGCCACGCGGTCTGGATGCTCGGAGGCGAGTGGCCATGGGGTACACCGTTTCTCACTTCCGCATGCAGAGCAATGGAGCCACCAGAGCAAGCGGGCCCAGCCTCCTGCCGGGTCCACCTCTGCCTCAGGACCGTGCAAAAGCACACTGCGCAGGCCCAGAGCCTGCCCCCCCAAAAACAGAAAGGCCAAGACACACCCGGGAGACCAGTCAACACGCCTGGATGGGCACCGCTCTACTCGTCCTGCCACAGCTCATCGCCGGGTGACGCCTGCTACTCGAGGGAAGCAGCTCTTACTCTGCTGAGCCTTGGGCCAATGCACCCTCCCCGCGGAGCAGCGCGGGCAGAGTCCCACCGCGGCAGAGAGCGAGCACGGGGGAAGGTGCATCGCTTCACAGCGGCCCCAGGCCCACTGCCCGCTGCCCTGAGTCCCAGTCACGCTCTGCTCTGCTCCCAGGAAACGCACGTGCTGACGGCAGGACCCCGAGTCCCACCCCCGAGCTGAGGAGACGGGACTCACGGTGGGATTTTTGAAGAACTCGTATTTGCCATAATTCTTCCTGAACAAAAATTTGCTCTCGCCAGCCATGGTGCTGTCCACCTGGGCCACCAGCTCATGGTCTTCCAGGCAGCGCTCTGGGAGGAAAAGCGTCTTGTGTGAGAAGGGGGCGCGGACGCGCAGGGCCCTAAAGGCAGCTCTGCACCCGGCCACGCCATCCAGATGGCTTTCCCGCCACGGACATGGCAAGTGAGCGAAGAGGTGGAGCGGAGCTCCGTGCACATCTCCCTCCAACGCGCTACCGAGCGCAGGAGGCGGTGAGACGTGGCCAGGAAGGGCTCCTCTCCACGCGGTGCTGACCCCCCGTGAGGAAGAGAGCCTCACACCCTCCCAGCAAAGGCCGTGCCTCAGGCCCGAGGTGCCAGCTCTTGCTGAGCAGCAGCCAGCACAGCTGGAGCCACGCACGGCCCGCAGAGTGCGGCCCTGGGTGCGTGTGCGTGTGTGTGCGCGCGCGCACGCGCAGGTTGGGGGGGGTGGAGAAGCAGAGGGGTGCCCTCCTGGCCGGAGGCCCTTGGTCCCTACCCCCAGGAGACGGCTGGGAGGGAGGAAGGGAACACTTGGGGAGATGGAGAAGAGGCGGAGAACACAGGGGTGGCGTGTCTGGCGGTGGGTGGCTGCATGGGGAGCGCAGCTGCTGCCCCTACCGATCCCCAGGTGAGGGTGGAACTCCACCAGGGTCCAGCTGTTGTCGTCCACGCAGTGGCTCCGGTACACCAGGAGCTGGCACAGGTCCCGGGACTTCATGTCCACCGGAATCTCCACCACCTTGCATGTCCCATCCTCACCAAAGATTTTAACATCCTGCAACAGACAGGGGCGCTCACAGGTGAGTAACCGCGGGGAGGTGCTTGTCTGTCTGATTTCCACTTTTAAAACCTGTACCATCCAAACTCCTGACAAAGGGAAGCTAATGCCACGCAGCACGCCCCTGGCTCTAGGACCCGTTTCGGGCGCTATAGCCACTGGAGCCCACAGGGCACTCTACCCGTTTCTGAAGAGACCAGGCAGACCATCTGAAAAAAGCTAGTTCTGTTTTTAAACGAGTTGTGGAAAAGTAAACTTAAAAGGTGGGTTTTTAAGAAATAAAAACGGAACAAAATAAAACAGAAAAAGTAAGGCCCAAGGTGCTCCAACATATGTAGAACTGTCCCCCCTCCCCAGCAGCTGGTCTGCTGAGCGTGGCCCAGCCCCTGTCCACCACCTCCCATTGCCACCCCCGCCCCGACAGTCAGGAGCCCAGCAGGGCACTCTCCGTATGCCCGGGCACTCGGGACAGGACTGTGGCCAGGTCTGCGGGACAAGGGCTTCCCCATGTGCTGCCTCAGGGATGCCGGCGGCTGGGGTGAGGCCCTTTACAGCACGGCCGCAGCAGCTTCCCAGAATCCCTGCCTCCTGTGGCTGCACTACCCTCGCTGTCCGCTGTCCGGGGCCCAGCACACACGCCCCCCACCTCCTCCCGTCTCATCTCCACGAAGGCTTAGGGAGAATTTGAGGAAGATTAATGTGAGCGCACTGGAATGTGAAATACTTGAAAAAAAACGTGGAGTGAAAACACAGTCACAAACGCTTTGGCCCCCTCGCCTACAAAAGGAGGGGCAAGCCCCGTGTTCCAGGGACCGTCCAAGCCGCTCAAACCAAGGCCCCCAGGCAAAGGGAAGCCAAGGAGACGGAGAGGCTGGGAAATGCACTCTGTCCAGCCACACACACTCCCAGCCTCTCGGGGAGCGTGAGATGCCGAAAGAAAAACCTCATCCCAACAGCCTGGAAAAAGCAGGCCGAGGAACAAGATGGCATTTTAATACTTGCTGCCTCTTGAAAGGGAGTCTGTCCCGGGCCTCTCCCACCTCCTGTGGGCTGGGCCCCCTTCGCACGGACCCACCAATCCTGGCTGTGGGGAGCAGTAGGCAGGCTGTCTCCAGGCAGGCAGGGTGCCCCCAGGGTCCTGGGCTCAGTCCTCCAGGTGGTAAATCAAGCCACCTGGGCAGCCAATCGGGTCCCTCCCTGGGCCTCCGCACCCGCCCCCTGGCTCCCACTCTGTGGAGGCTGCAGCTGCCTGCAGAGGTGGAGGTGGCCACTCCCAGAGAACCACGGAGCTCAGACCAAAATGCCAGGGAAGTCCCTGTGCTGCGTGCCCCGTGGCATCGTCAGGTCCTGCCCCGCCGGCCATGGCTCTGCTCCGTCACCTTTCCCCCGTTTCCCTGACCAAGGGCACACGCTGGTGTGTATTTCTACTGAGAGGCCTCTGAGCGCCTACAGTCCCAGGGTCCCCAACCCGCCCGCAGCTCCTGGCCCGAAGGAGTTAACTTACTCAGCCCTGAGCTCCCCGAGCGGGAGGCTGTGGGCCTGGGACCACCCTCCAGGTGGGCGGGTCCCCCCTCCCCCTCCTCTCCCCTCCCCTACTGCCTGCCACTTCTCAGCCACTCCCCATCTCAGAAACCCCAGGGGCCAGGGGGCTGGAGCAGGGCTGTGGAGCCTGCTTTCAACTCACACTAATTTTTAAAGAAATTCACCCATCTTTTTCCAGAATTTACATTTCACTCAGCGGAAGTTATACTTTTATAAAACACCTTAAACATTCAAATACAGCTGACGCGATGGACTCTATAAAAATAAAATTTAAATAAAGAAAAGACCTCTTTGGTCTTTCTATAAAAACTTTTCTTAAAACTGCCTTTACGTAAAAGAAAAACAAATTTAAAAATTCAAACAAAATCATAAAATCCCTTATTGTGTAATAACAACAACAAGGATAATAATCTGCTCACTGTATTACAGACCACGGCTTCTAAGCACAGCACCTTTCCAACTACTAAACCAGTGTGCTCCTAATTTCCTTTTCTCCTAACTTCCTAAGAGAATCATCTGTGATTACAGTAACTATTGTTTTCTCTCGAAATTCAAATAATGCTGAAGTGTGTTTTGCACCTAGGAATCCATTTATCACGTTTCCTGCCCAAACTGGCCCTGGGCTTTTTAACCCCCCTCCCCCCTCCACACTCTCCTCCAGCTCTCTCCTGACCTCCTGCTGTGCCAGGCCACCCGAGGTCTATATATAGTCTGGGTATTAAAAGCTGAGACGTGCTTTGTCACAGGGCCACATCCACTGATTCCCAGGGCAGGCTGGGCTGGGGACCGCCTGGGGGCAGGGGAGCAGCGGGCCTGCTGCAGTCCTGAGACAGACAAAGGGACGCATGGTCCAGCCACAAGACCTGGAACCCATGCTGCCTGCCCTGTCCCTGACGCAGGGCACGTCCCCATACCCAGCAGGCCTGCTGACAGAAACCTAGAAAGCCACTGCACGTACCAGCAACTTCGAAGTGGGCACGGAGTTGGAGCTATGACAGTATTTCTAATAAATACACAGGCAACAAAGGGAAACGCTACGGTACAGCCAGCCACCGGCCACCACGCCTTTTAACGCCGGAAGTTCTAGAGGAAGCCTCGTGCTCCAAGCCACAGGGGGCTCACTGTGGAAGCAACTAGAGTGTTCCAGGCTTTGGTGCCCCAGCCTGGCTCTCGGGCAGGCCCAGGCCTCTGCCCGCCACAGCTCAGCAGGCTGGGAGCAGATCTCGACTCGGGCAGTTTCCTAGGGGATGACGTGTCCAGGGAGCAGAGACCTAGGTAATGTTAGGATGGGGAGGACGCGGAGGGCCGATTCCCAGTGCCGGCCTTGCTCAGCGACCTCAGGCAGGTGACTGGCTTCCTGGGCCTCACCTTCCCTCATGCCCTGGGGCTGCTGGGAGAGCCAGGAACGACTGGGAAGCACAAAGCTCCCCATGTGGGACCTGCGGAGGCTCCACGCTAAGCCTGGCGGAGTGACCCCGCTGTTCTGTGCCTCAGTCTCCCTGTCTGTACAATGGGAACCTGTGAGTCACACTGGCTCGTGACGTCAGCCTGGCCTGGCTAATGGCAGCCACTGCTTTCGCCCCCAGGGTGCACACGCATACAACTGGGAACAGACGTGGGAACAAGGCAGGCACAGGGAGAGGCCCTGGGACCCTGGCAGCCGCTCGGCTCCAAGCTGCTCTGACTCTGAGCTGGTTTGCAATTCTGAGAACACCAGTCTCTTGCCTGTAAGATGGAGCGGCAGCCGTCAGCCGGGAAGGTGGACCGGAACTCTGCCCTTTCCCCCACTGCAGTCACCAAGTGGCTAACGGCCTTTTACATTAAAACACTGCCATTAAATAGGGCATGAGGTGCTACCGCGGAGCCTCTCTCAAGAGACAGGTGGGGGCGGCGCTGCTGCCTGGCATGGAACCCTGAGCCCCAGGCGGCGGCGTCCAGCCTGCCCAGGGCTCTGGTGTTGCTTTTCAGACGCTGCTCGAGCAGACTGAGGAGCGGAAGCTCACGTGTGTGCAAACGGAAAGGCAGGAACTTGGTTAAAAATCATGATCTCCACGGCCCCACAGCACATTCTGGGGAGCCTGGTTCTTTGTCTCGGGGTCCCCAACGGGTGGACTCCCGCTTCAGGCCCGACACACGGAGCCTGCTGCCCTCGGACCTCCGGGCTCTGGCCCAGGTCACCTGGGGAACACAGAAATGGGGCTCTTGGCTCCTCGCACCCAGCACCACCCAGTCCCCGTGCACGGAGGGAGCGCAGGGAACTGCTGTGCAGACACCAAAGAGCTGGGAGCTCTAGGCCAGCTCTCAGCTCTTCATTTTCATCACCTCCAAGTGAGGATGTGAGTTGGACCCCTCGGTCACTCGGAGCCTCTTGTAAAAAGGGGGGGGGGGCTAGATGATTATGGAGGAGCCAACCTGGGACCAGCAGCCAGGAGGGGACACGGGAGGGGGGTCAGCAGGGGAAGGAGGCTGAATGCCAGGGGGTGGGGGCAGCTGAGGGAACTTGAAGAGCATCAGCTGTGCCTGGCAGGTGGAGGGGAGGGCGGCTGGGACTGCCAGCCATGCCAGGGCCCGGCGCACCCTGCAGGCAGCTGTCGCTGCCCCCCCCTCCCCCCAGATGAGGTAAGAAAATCTGGGAAGCAGAATGGCTTGTCAGGTCCAGGACACGAACCCGTGGGGGCCAGGCTCTCTACCCAGGGCGTCGGGCTGCTGGCCCCTTCCTGCCAGCAAGATGTTTAGTACGGGACTCTTCCCTGCCAAGGCGGTTCCCTCTGGGGTGCCCTGGAGGCCCAAACCGGGCAGGCCTCGCATGTGCAGAGGAAAGTAAGTTTACGTCAAACCAGAGCAGAACCAGGGCTAGGCTAGTTAGTCGTGGTGAGAAAATGTAGTTCTGCTGATGTTTCCAGTCCTGCTCTGCGTCAGCCCTGCGGCTGTGCGCCGTGAGGCCGGAGCGGGAGCGCTCTGCGTGTGCACGTGGCCCTGATCACAATCGCCGTCCTGCCAGCCTCCCTGACTCCAAGCGACTCTAAAAGAGAACAGTCTGCCTCACAGCCTCTTCGTCGCAAGGTTTCAGTGAGAATAAAAAATACGGAGCCTTTGTAAGTCCCTCCTAAAAAAGTTCAAGTTCTAAAAATAACCTGCAAAACAGTTCCTGGAAGTCAGCCACGACTTCAGAGTCCCTGGGCGCCGTCCCGGAGGAATGGCGCTCACCACCAGGGCGGCGACAGGGCTCAGCACGGAGGCCGCTGGCCTCTGCCTGCCCAGACCCCACCAGGTGGGCTTGCTTGGAAGAACCAGTTTTGATCTGTTCATCTGTATCTTTCCAGCTTTTCTGGAGTGGATGTGCATGGCCTGCTATTGTGACAAAGCCGTTTTTACAAAGGTGTTCTACAGGAAACATGAATAAGAGCATCCTGAAGACCTCCCTGGGGGCCTGAGGGGAGGAGCAGACACCCCTCCTCCCCGCACCCTCCCACCCCCCGCCCAGGAGCCGAGTGCAGAGGGTGGCCACCCTCCAGGCCTCAGCTTGCTCCCAGGGGCACAAGTGCCACACCAGCTAGTCTGCAAGGAACTCTCAAGGGCTCCTAGCAGGGTCCCTGCCAAGCACGGGCGATGCCCTCTAAACTCAGGATCCCCACCACACGATCAGGGTCCCAGCCCACAGACCTGCCCGGGGGCACATGCGGCAGGAGTGGCAGCAAGGGCGCCGTGTCGGCGTGGGCCTGTCTGCCAGGGAGGCTGTGCTCACATCCCCTGCGAGTGATTAAGTGCGAAGCGGACGTGCGTCTGGCTCACCGAGCCCCGCTTGTTGGCTCCGCTCGCAGCTGGTGCCCATCGGGTAGGTCTCTGGGTGGGGCTGTCACAGCTGCTGCTGAGAGCTTGTCAGTGACCAGCCCCTGAAGGAGGGGGGCAGGCCTGCAGAGTCCCCAGGGCTGGAGCTGGGGCTCCCCAAGCCAGGGCTTCTCCCAGAAGGACGGGAGAGGCCCGGACCCGCAGGGCCACCCAGAAACGGCCAAGGAAAAGAAACGGTCTTTGTGGAACTAACTTCCTCAGAGAGTTGGTAACTCAACGTTCCATTTGCATATTGTAATCTTAAAAGCCAACAAAAATGGTTTATATTCTTTCTCTAGAAAATTGTCCAGGGAAGCCACATGACTGGCTGTGGGGGCCAAAAAGTAGAGGCAGAATTTAAGTGTGACCCCTCCCTCCAAATTCCAGAGGAGCGGAGTGGGGGTGGAGGCAGGAGTCCACGCTGCAGCTGCAGCAGCTGCTCCCAGCAGGCCACGTGTGCAGGCCAGCAGCCCGGAGGTG
>PVJC01003537.1:30086-47503 GCA_004026665.1 Murina feae
TGGGCTGCAAGGGGGTGGGGAGTGGGACAGGACCCAGAGCCCGAGCTGATGAAACCAGCCTGTGGGCCCAGCATTCCCAGCCCATGAGGGTGAGACGACGGCATTGCTATAGGTCAGGTTCTGCACAGTCAAATATTAATCCCATGGCCAGATATTAAGAGGACAAAAGTGCTGAATTAATAATTAATAATTACCACAGCATTAATATTTAATGCATCACATGGGAGGACACCCAAGTCAGCAGGCAGGGCTCTTGCCCTGAGTCCTGGGGCAGGGGCGGGCGGGAGGGGAGAGGAAGTGGGGAAGAGGGGTTGACAGAAGCCCAGGACCTTGGAGGGACGGGGCACCCACCCGCAGCCCCCTTGTCCCCGCAAGCGTGTGCGTGTGCGTACGTGTGTGACCCAGGATGAGCCGTCATCCATACACTGTGGAAGCACCTCATGGCTGATGGCCCTGAGAGCCAGCCGCAAGCCGGGGACCAAACGCCTTGTATAATTCTTCTTACGAGGAAAGGTACAAGTTATACCGACGTTCGCAGATCGGGGGTCCAGGAAAGGTCTGGAATGTATGCATCCACCCTAAAGCCCCTCATGCCCTGCACTCGCCTGCAGCTGATGAGTCGCAGCTGTACGTGAGCTCCACAGCCCAGCTCAGCCCCTGCGCCCTGACCCCCATGGAGAACGGCATGGGTTCTCTCTTACCAGGCCTCCTCGGCATCACAGGGTGGGCACAGCCCACTGTCACTGTGGGGCGACTTCCACGCGCACCCGGTGGCAGGCCACGAGGCCACGTCACACCCGCTCACACACGGGAGAAAGCCCGTGAACACCAACGCCATTTCCTCACTCTCGCCGGCCCAGGGGTCAGGCAGGAAGCCGGTTCTGGCTGACAGATTTCTTCCAAGAAAAAGCCCCGGTCCCCTCGTGGGGATCCCCACTGGAGTTATTTCCCCGGTGCTTCCGAGCGCCCGGGACTGCGCCCCGCCCCGCACGTGGGGCGGCCTGTCTTCCGTCCTCCCCCCTGCTTCCCTCTCAGCCCTGCGGGCCACTCCCCGGGCCACCCTCTCTGCCCCGGGCTTCCCAGAGCTCGGAGTAATGCTGACATCGTTCAAAGTCAATATCAGAGAAGTGAGCTGGACGCCAGAGTGGGCACGCAGCACAGGTCCTCACACGGCGCCTCGGCTCCCCTCGAGCGGTTCTTCCAGACGACTTTCTCCCGCAGCCGCGGGCGGCCATCGCCGGCAGGGCCAGCCTCTGGCCGCCGCGCACTCCGTGGGCCATGAGCTCCACGCTCAAACCCACCACCGTGTTGGCTTGCTTCACACGGGCCTCTTTTGCTCCTTAGAGCAAACATAAAACTTGTTAAAGAATCTAAAAATCCCGAGGGTGGGACACACCTCAAAACGCCCTGTGGGCCCATTAGCATTGTGTGTTTTGAGACGATAAAAGCCTCCTGATTTCCTAGTTTTATTTAAACTTTGATACATTCTAAGGGGGACGCGTAGCGGAATCGTCCAAACTGAGATTTGAAAGAATCGGTTCCAAAGACCACGTCCCTCCGTCATCTTTCCGCTGCTCCTGCTCTGAGACATTCCCAAGGGCATTCACTTCCCGCAGACCTTCCTCAGGCTCACGCTCCGTGGGCCGACCCGCAGGGCGGCGAGGGTGTGTCTCCCTGTGGTGGCCCCGCACGAGCCCATGAGAACCGATAATCAATCCCATGTGATTGGGAGAATCAAATAACCGGGCATTACGTGAACGCTGAGTGTCCGTTCGCTGCTAACCCAACGCCAAAACACTCGCCGTGACAAGTGCTGGGAGGGGAAGGGAACGTGGTTTTATAACTGTTTCCCTTCACTCACGTTTCTGAGGGTGTATTGACCGCACAAATATAGGCCACACCACACGGTGCTGAGTGGAGTTATTCATAGCTCCCGCCCTTCCTGGAATGGGCCGCCCTAAAACAGGCTGTCGACTTTTGTCCCAAATATCTAATGGGCAGCTCATCTGACCTCAGCTCCCAAGTGCATCTCGCCTCCCTGTCCTCAGCACACCGAGGCCGCCAGCTCTCACAGGGATGGACAGGCAGCGAAAATAGCCCAGGGTTGGCTCATGAGCTATCCTGGGTGCGTCTCTTCCACCAGCGGAGCCAGGCAGAGGCTGTGCCCAGCTCAGCCAAGGCCAGGGCCCCACCTCACCCTGCACAACACCTGCTGAGCCCGCAGCCTTGCCCAGTGCCTGCTCTAACTAGACAGCAGTGCTGACACCACCGGGCCTGGCCCCTGGAGACAGGCTCCCTGCACGGTGTGTTCAGGACACATGGGAGCTGTGCACCCTGCGTCTCTCCCCGCCCAAGGCAGTGTTGTCCCATCTTCTTTCTGTCCCAGGAACACTCACTTGGGAGGCAGATGGGTGGGCTTGCTTACACAGCTCAATCCCCACGGGGGATGGTGAGAGCAGACTCAGCCCCGAGGAGAGTGACATAGATGGCGCTTGTGAGGTTGTGAGAAAGTAAGACCATGTGTAAAATCTTCCTCCACAGGACCAGGGAGGGCCCTGCACCTGGTAGCTGCCTCGTAACATTCGGCCTTCGGTTGTTCCTGAAACAACGCCAGCCATTTTATCAATGTGAAAGGAGCCTCTTTTGCTACTGGAGCTCACTCCTAGCGCCCACCCTGAGTTTATGCGCATGACAGCCCCCAGGAAGCCATGGGAATGGGCAGGTTGCTCAGGGCACCAGCCACCCTCCTGGGCTCCTGGGGAGAGGTGGGCTGGGGGCTGACTTTAGTCACCCGCAGAGGTGATAGGCAGTGACTTTTCTACAAAACCCTCCAAAATGGAGTTCTGCCCTCGCCGGTTTGAGTCAGTGGTTCGAGTGTCACCCCGGACCCAAGGGTCGCCAGCTGGATTCCTGGGGAAGGGCACACACCTCAGCTGCAGGTCCAGTCCCTGGCCTGGGGTCGGGCGTGTGCGGGAGGCAAGCAGCCGACGCGTCTCCCATGGATGTTTCTCTCTCTCTGTCTCTCCCTCTCCCTCCCACTCTCTCTGTAAAAGTCAATGGAAAAAATATCCTCTGGTGAGGACTGAAACAAAATAAATAATAAAATGCCTTTGGTTCTTGAAAGAATAGGGTTCAGAGAGTTTCTGGGTTGGGGGACAAGGTCCCAGGCTGGGAGCTAGCACCCTCAGGAACACGCAACTCCATGCCTCCCCCCTCGCCCAGCGCGGCCCTCCCCCTGCCGTGCCCGACTCCCACCCTTTCCTAGCACACTGCTGACCGAGGGGGACAGCAAATGACGAGCCAGGCCTGGGCCATGCCAGAGCGCCAAGGAACCGTGGGACAGCCAGCCAGTGGAGCAGGGGGGGAGGGGGGGCTGCTGAGCAGGGGAGCCCCCACCCACACGTCTGGGGCGGGCAGAGGACTCGACGAGTGTAAAGGAAGGGGGACTTTTCTGTGAAGGGCTGTACCCGGTGGTTTCTGAACGCATGCGCGGACGCCGAAGCTCTTACACGTCTGCGTCGGCACACGCACCTCGCGTCCAGCCTGCACAAGTATTTCGAGCCGGGATCATGTTCGGCCGGCGAGCTATTTCTGTTGACCTCTAAGCAAGCAAAGCCTTGTGCAAACGTAACTCAATCGCCAACTGAAATGCCTTTCTGGCACACGATTAATCTTCCACACTCACGAACCCAGCACACGGGCTCCGTCTCTCCATGTAGAACTGTCTGGACATAAAGAAGCAACACAAATGTGGTGGCTTCGTACGCAGTGATTGCAATCTTTAAGCGTGAGACCAAGACAGTTAAGACTGAATTGGGTATTTCTTTCTTTGAGCCATTTTTAAAAAATTAAAAATAGGTTTTTACCTACCCCCCGCCTCCACTCCCCCCCCCTACAAAAAAAGTAAAAGCTAGGATTCAAAGAGATATCTGTATCCCATGTTCACAGTAGCATGATTCATAATTCATATAGCATAACCGCCAAGGGGTGAAAGCAACCTACTGTCCACCCAGGGGTGAGCCGAAGCATGGCCCGTCCGTGCAATGGAATATTACTCATTCGTTTTTGCTGTTAATCCTCAACCGAGGCCATTTTTCCATCGATTTTTAGAGAGAGTGGGAGGGAGAGGGAAAAGAGAGGAGTGAGGACGACAGAAAAAGAAACACGGATGTGAGAGGGACATCAGTGGGGCCGAGAACTGAACCTATAATCCAGGCACGCACCCTGGCCTTCATCCCTCGCGTGAGGTATTCGGGTCTATGCTGCCTCGTGCACACGCAGCCACCGGTGGAGGCCGGATGGGCAGAACCTATAGAAACACAGTCGGTCTGTGTTGTCTGCGCTCACCGCTTCCCTGGGGCAGCCAGGCGGGGGGTGCGGGGTGGGGGGGGGGAGGGCGGGAAGTGGGCAGAGCGCTGGCTGCGGGGCCCCTGGGGAGGGGGCTGCCGTCTCCCCTGCGGACAAATGCCTGGTTCTTACAGCCGGGAGCTGTGGCTGTGTGGGAGGGAAGGGGGCGTCACAAAGTCCAGGGCAGGTCTCGAGTCAAAGGCAGACGCCCTGGCAGCCAGACAGGTCTACCTGGACCGCAGAGCGCACAGCGGAGAGGCGAGATAATAATTAATCGCCCTGGACTTTGCTTCAGTGCGACGCACGGTCTAAATCTATGCTTCGGAGACTCGAGGATAATCCTCTCCAAAGTCAATACGCAGGCAGATAAGTCAGGAAGGCAGCCCCTGCCCCTCCATGCTTCCCGTCACGGAAATGCTCGCCCGGCTGTGAGGGCCAGGGACACGGGCGGCAAGGAGCACTCCTTTTCCTGCTCTCCGGGGTTTCATCCGGCCGCGTGGTCGCAGGAAGCCCCCGGACGCCCCCACCGCTTCCTCCAGGTCTTTTACGACCTGCGCTCTGCCCCCGAGGCCGTGCACAGCACAGGCCTTTCCATTTCCCAGGACCGAGGGCCCCCAGTCCCAGACCCGGGGCCTCAGCACTGCTGACGTGACACAGTGCAGGTCGTCGGGCAAGCTCTGCTCCTGCTCTCAGGGGCAATCAGAGGGAGAAAGAACAGAAACCCACTCTCAGCACGTCGCTCAGAGGGGGCAGGGCACGGAGTGCGCCCCAGCCCCGCCCCTGCGCGGCCTGTTCTTTCTCAGCCTGCTGACTGCGGGCCCTGGAGCTCCTCGGACACTGCCCGTCAGACAGAAGCCTGTCCACACGTGTTGCTCTGGAAGGTGCTCATCTCCCAGGGGTCCGACCCGTGCCCGTCCAACAGCCCGGGGCCAAGGAGGACAGGTCTAGGGCCCGGCACCATGTTCTCCGCCACCACCTCCGAGGAGACTGTGTGGCCCCATTCAGTGTGAGACACCCCAACTTCAGCTCCAGGAGTGTGAACCCGTGCACATAGCCCGTGCTGTTCTGTGTTTGACAGTCCCTGAGCTCCGAGGGCGTAGGTGACACAGGTCCAGGCTCTGGGACGACGGACACCCACAAGAAGGACACACCCCCCCCCCCACCTCCGCGTGCCGGGGCCTCAGGCCACGGGCTTCAGGGGACTGCAGAGCTGAAAATGAAGTCGTGGGGAGGGCTCTGCCACCACATCTGGAAAAACAGTTCCCGGCTCCGGCTCGGTGGCTACTCCTGGGAGACCGCCCGCAGGAAGGAGGGGGCTCCTCCCTGGAAGGGGCTCCCTCGCCAAGAGGCTGGGGATGAGCAGGGAGGGGAGTGCGTCTCCCGAGGAGCAGAGTGGGTGGGTTAACGCAGCGCCCCACCGGGACGCGATCCCCAGGCCAGTGGCCCAGGTGTGCAGCGCGCGGCAGCGCGGCCTGAGACGGGCCTGCTCGCAGGAGGGCAGGCGGGCAGAGGGCAGGCGGCGTGCAGAGGCCCGGCCTGCAAGGCATCGGGATGGGGAGAGGCTCCAGCCGAGCACTCCAGGCCGTTCCGAGAAATGGCACGTCTCCCAGAACTGAGGAGCCCGGGAGAGGGGCTGGCTCTCCAGGACGTGCTGGGGAGCAGGGCTGGCCCGGGATGGGATGCAGGATGCTTGGGTCGGGCTGGTGGCTGGGCGCTGAGTGTGCCCTGCCCTGCTGGAGCCTGGCTGAGGGGCAGGATCACCTGGGCGGGGGGAGAGGGTAGGGGCTTGTTGGGAAACCAGGTTCCTGGGTCTCTCCCGAACTCATCCTGAACGCCCGTCTGTGGAGTCCAAGCAGGAAACGTGCAGAGCTCCCAGGCAGGGGCTCAGGGTTCACAGGACTCCTTCTCCGTGAGGAGAAACAACAGCCCATGTGTGTGTATCAACGGGACCTTCTGACTCACAGCCCTGGAGGAGGAGGCCCCACAGGCCCCACTCCCAGGATCTGGTGAACCCGAGTCCTGGGGGCACCCACGGAGGGAGGGCCCCGGATGGAGCGTGAGCTGGACGGGTATCTGCGTTTGCTGCTCTCTCTCGGTCAGCGCTGTGCTCATTAGCCAGGGTGAACCACAGCCGCCACGTCCTGACCATCCCGAGCGCCCGGCCGCGCCAAGCCCACTCAGGCTGGAGCCGTCTCTGACCTTCCTCGCGAACCAGCCACGGGGGCAGCCTGCAGGCTCCAATGCAGAAAGGGAGGTGCTCGGCCCTGTTGGGGAGCGCAGTCAGACCCAGGGCCGCTGCTCCCCCGGCCCGGGCCCCTTCCTCCTCGCCTTCTCACTGGAGTTTTCTTTACTATTTCCTCCCTTAACCTGCTTGTCCAGGCGGCCAGGGCTGTGCGTCCTGGCTTTCGCCGCATCATCTAACCCCGCGCCTGGCACACAGTTGGAGCCCCACGAGCGGCCGTTTCGCTGCGTGGACAACGGAGTCGCCCGCCTCCATAAATCAAGCTGCAGGATTTTCCAAAAACTCAGACAGCCAGGCAGCGTTCCCAAGCCCTCCGGAGCCTGCTGAGTCGCCAGTCCTGGGGCTCCTCGGAGAAAGCCCGCCGGGCAGGTTACACGCGGGCCACGGGGTGAATCAATGCCAGACTGTCTCCTTCCAACAAGGGATGGCCGGCGGCCAGGAAGGAGGCTGCGCGCACGGGCGGCGTGCAGGAAGCGGCACCTCGCAGGCCGGACCTGTGCCCGGGGCCCGCCCGCCAGCCCAACGCACGCCTTCCGGGCGGGCGTCCCCGAGGTGGCAGGATCTGAGCCCCCGGAAGCAGGGCGGGCCACACCTCCTGGGGGCACCCCCACTGGGAGGGCTCCCTCCCTCTGCGGGCACCTCTCCAGGGAGCCGAGCCTCACAGGACCGAGGCAGCTCCATGAGCAGGGATTGCCTTGCCCCCCCCACCTCCCCCGCCGCGGCGGCCATGCCATGGAACCCTGCTTCACGCCACTCTCCCCCAACCCTGGCCTCGGACGCTGGGGAACAGAGGTTAAAATGACTCCAGAAAAACAATGCATTCTAAAGAAATATGTACCTGAAACGACTGGTTAATGGTAGCTTCAAAAAAAAAGTAAATTGAGATGGAAATATCTTTCTCGATTTTAGGTGATAGCAAATTCTGTTTTTTCTATCCAAAAGGAACTATAACCCTTCATCATTGACTTTCTAATCATGAATTCCATCTAAATTGTACCCCTGGTATGTCCCAAGGCATTCAGGCAGCCTTGGACAACAAGGCCCAGTGAATTACAAATGCTGCCCCCCCCTCCCCCCACCTGATTTGGTGTCGCCTACACAAGCAACTGACGGGTGTTAGCTGAATGAATGAACGAGCGAAGGAAAACGGCAGAGCAAGAGGAAAGCAGGGTCTCGGATGGAGACCTCCGCCAACCGCTGAGCACCCCGCAGCTCAGGAGATCCAACACCCAGGAGCCCAATTACCTGCTGAAAGGGAACCTGTGGGAGCCTGGGGGGAGCAGGGGGGTGAACGGGGGGCGGGGGCGGAGGCCCACAGAGCGAGACCTGAGAAATTCCACAGAAGACGATGGGCACTTCAGTTCTGCTCCAAGGGAGGCCTGGGAAGGGCTGGGCCCAGCTCACCTAGCACTGGGGAGGCCCTGTCTGTCCCCATCTTCATCATGAAGACAAAGGCCCACCAAGTGGGAGGGAAGGGACAGCAGGTCCAGGTCTCGGTCCAGGACAGGGAGGGCACCATGGGGACCCACCTACTCGGCTGCTCACCAGGACAAGGGACCTTTGGTCCCGACGTCCTAAAGCTAAGGCTGAGCCACTGACGGTGCTGAGAGTGAAAGGAAGGAAGGACGCTGGGCGAGGGAGGCTGGAGGCCGTGAGCCTCGCCCCGGAGCCAGCACAGCTGCGCAAGAGCACGGGCCGTCGGAGGACAGAGTGCCCATGTGTGTGTGTGCACCTGAGCGTGCACATGCGTGTGCACCTGTGTGTACCTGAGTGTGCGTGTGCATGCACCTGAGTTGTATGTGCATGTGTATGTGTGTGTACATGTGTGCGTGCATGTGCGTGTGAGGTGAGTAAAAGGCTGAGCTATCTTTTTTGCTTAATATTTCAAGAAAAATGATTTTAAGTATAGTAATATTGTATGCAATAAACAGCATTTCAAGAAAAAAGACTTAAAATATATTAACAAAACTACACTAGCATAGTATATCATAAGAGCTGTCGGAAATATTGAAAACCTAGCAAACAACGGGGTTAGTTCTGTTATGTTCTAAAACAGCGGTCACCCACCTTTCGGGCCTCACGGACCACCAATGGGCTGCGGACCACTGGTTGGCGACTGCTGTTCTAAATACTTCTTCCGCCCTGACCGGTGTGGCTCAGTGGATAGAGCGTCGGCTTGCGGACTGAAAGGTCCCAGGTTCAATTCCGGTCAAGGGCATGTACCTTGGTTGCAGGCACATCCCCAGTAGTGGGTGTGCAGGAGGCAGCTGATGGATGTTTCTCTCTCATCAATGTTTCTAGCTCTCTATCCCTCTCCCTTCCCCTCTGTAAAAAATCAATAAAATATTTAAAATAAAATAAAATACTTTTCCTCTGGCTCTACTTTTGCTCATCAGTGTACGTCGTTCATTATGTCCCACAAATGAGTGCGGCCACGTGGATTATCTTTCTCCCACCCGAGCTACTCTCACGGGTGACATGGGGGAAGACGGAGCCGGCGAGGGGCCTGGGGCACGCAGGAATGCACCGGAGCCACCGCCTCCCATGGACCCCCCTCCCCCCGCCCTTGCCCTCGCCCCCCCCCCCTTCCTGACGCCCCCTTGGTGGCGCCGTGGGAAGGGAGGGCCGGAGCCATCAGAACCTCCCCGGGGGCCGGGGAGAGCAGGACCTTTCTGAGCCTGCGGGTGTATTTACGACCTGCAAGTTCAGGAACTCATTAAACAATCACCCATTAAATACGATGGTGGGGAAGGCACCGGAGTGGAACCGGCAGGAGAGTGAGACGGTTCTTGCCCTGGGGAAATGCATGATCTCTGGGGAAAGGGGCACATGTGACCCACAAAGTCACACTCCCAGGGTAACTTACATGTGGGCTGGCGAGGCGTTTCCCTAAATCACCGCCGCATGTGCAGCCGGAGGGGCGTGGCTTAGGCTCCAATGCTCCCCGGTGCGACCTCCCCGTGACTCCTGAGCAGTCCCCCCGCTCCCCTGCCTCCGTCTCCCCACCTGCAGCTCAGAGGACTAAGCAGGCGAAGAGAGGTGCGCAGGCGAGTCAGCGAGGACGCCACGGCGTCCCTGTCCTCACGGAGAGTCTGGGCGGCGGGTGGTCACGGAGTCGCCCACGGTCCCAGGGTGCTCGCTGCTAGAACGGAGGGCCTGGGAGGGCGGCCGGCCCGGGGCCTGTCCCAGCACATGCAGACGGCGCCGGAAGGGAAGAGCCCGGACAAAGCGCCCTCCCCGGCCTCTCCCGCCTCCTCTGCTCACTCCGTCTTTTCTGTTTCAGTCTTTTCTTGCCACTTGGCAAACAGACTGACCGGGAGACACCGGGGCTCCTGACAGGGTCCCCTCCTCTGCACACTTGCGCTGCACATGACGACTACATGCTCAGAACCAACCCCTGTGGCTTAAGGTGGCCGGGGCTGTGGACACCTAGGTCTGGCAGGGGCCTGGGCCAGGGGCGGTGCTGCAGCCGCAGCTGGGTGCGCGCCCGAGCCAGGGCGGCATGGGAACTGCTCTGGGAGGCAAACTCTATGCGGGACTCAGTCGCGGGGAACCCATGTGCAGACCATAGCGGCTGCTATGCTTGGACCTAAACCTCCCTCAGCTTCCTGTGCACCTCCTGTGTCTGTGGCGAGCAAGGGTAACCCTCAGAAACAGCTGGTTTAAAAACCACAATTCTCGCCCTAGCTGGGGTGGCTCAGTGGATAGAGCGTCGGCCTGTGGACTGAAGGGTCCTGGGTCCGATCCCGGTCAAGGGCATGCACCTCGGTTGCAGGCTTGACCCCCGTCCCTAGGTGGGGCACCTGTGGGAGGCAACCAATCGATGTGTCTCTCTCTCATCGATGTTTCTCTCTCCCCACCTTTCACGCTCTTAAAAAAAAAAAAAGGAAAAATACCCTTGGGCGAGGAGTAACAAAACAAGAAATAAAGATAAAACTAGAGATAATGACTCTCTGAGACGTCACATCGCAGAGCATCCTCGAGAAAGGCTACACAGGATCGCTGTCACCCGGCAACTCCAGTCCTAAGTACAATATGTACACGCAGGAACGGGGAAGCAGGGGTCCGGACGGATGTCTACACCCCCACGCTCACAGCGGTGTTCTTCACAGGAGCAAAATGGGGGAACCCACCCGGGGCTGGCTGGCAGCTGGACAGAGAAGCCGAGCGCGGCCTGTATGTGCTGCCCAGCCATGAAAGGGCGGAAACCCTGCCACCTCCTGCCACCAGGACAAGCCCTGGAAACGCTGGGCCCCGTGAAGCGCGCCAGGCACGAAGGGACACGCGTGGAATTCCACCGACTCGAGGGAAGGAGTGAGGCCGGGCGGGTTCGGAGGCAGAAGCGTGTGCCAGCAGCGGGGTTGCTGCCGGGCGGGAATGGAGTTCCATCCGGGGGATGAAGGTCTTAAATCAGACAGTGGTGGCGGGGCCCCACACTGCACACAGGACGGGCGCCCTCGCCGCGCACTTAGCGCGGGTTATTTTACGTTATGGATAGTCTGTCCTCATAAGAAATGTCGTAAAGACTCTCAGGAGCTACCAGAAAACTGCCTCTGCCTGAGGAAAGCGTGCGTCTCCTGGGGGCTGAGCTGCGAGGCGGCGACCGCCCCACACGCGTGAGCCGCTCACCCCGCGAAGGGCTTGGAAACATGGCGCCAAGGCCCCTCTGCCCAGGGTAAGCGTGGAGAGGAGTCACTGGAGGCTTCTACTCTGCACACCTGGACCCTGGCAGGAGCGGGCGGCTCTCCATCCGAGCCGTGGCACCACGAGGGTCTGTCATCCGCACAGGACGACGCTCAGACGTTCGGGGTGGGAGAGCAGCCCCACATCTTTGCCCAACGCCGCCAGCACCCCAAGTTCCGGCTGAGAAGACCCTGAGTGCTGAACTTGGTGTTGGGCACACGATGATAGGGACGGGCGTGGGGAGCCGGGAGGAGGGCACCCTGGCTTGCCAACCACAGACACCAGGGCAGTGAGGACACAGGGATGACGGAATCGGGGCCACGACTCTCTCTCGTGCTGTTTCTGCTACGGACGTTCCCTCTGTTCTACAGACCCATCCCTCACCCCAAACCTCCGGTCCTGTTGCTGTCCCCATCAGACAGCCTTCAGCACCGCCTCGCACTCGGCGCCGTGCGCGCCGGTTCCTCCAGGCCTGTGTGTGGTTCGGCTCCGCTCTTCTCCGCACTACGTCCCTGTGAGCCCGTCCGCCTGCCCCCTGCCCTCCTCCAGGGCTTCCCGGCTGCTCCCCGGCCTGGGGCCTACGAGGAGAGCTGCTGTAACCGCCACGTGCGGGCTTGTGTGCACCGGCAGGCTCAGCTCCGAGGGATGCACACGATGGAGCACGCCTGCGGGGTCCTGCGGTGACACCGTGGCTCATTTTGGGAGAAACTGCCAAGCCGTCTCCCACCGCGAAGCCTGGCGTTGCGCGGTCCGCGCCCTCGCCAGCGCCGGTGCAGCGCTGCTTCTGTACTCGTGCAGTGCAGAGGCCATTCCCTCCCACCTTCACAGCTACGGGCTCCGTGCTGTTCGCCGGCGGCTGCGGCGTCTCCCTGCTGGGCCTCTCGGATGTGCTCCGCGTGCTTTCCCGGTCTTCCTTCCTGCCCCGTGTCCATCTGCGCCCAAGGCGTGGCATCCTGGGAAGTTTTACAAGACTGGCTTCCGAGCGGGCTCCTGTCTGTCTGCACTGCCTGTGTCATCTCCGTAATGCCTGACCTTCGTCTTCCTAACTCCTTCCTGCCCCTCCCGGGAGTCTTCCAACTTCTCTTCTTCTCATCTCACTTTTTCACTTTCTTTCAAAGCTCAGACACACCATCTCGAAGAGCTCTGTGACCAGCAGGGCACGACTTCCCACCTGTGCCTGCTCCCGGCCCGAGCCTCTCCCAGGAACCGCTCTTCACCGAGAATTCCTCTCCAGCCCCGATGTGAGCGAGGTGTGTGCCACAGCGTCTGCCCACGTCTCCAAACTCTTCCCGTGGACTTCGGGTTTAATCACACTTGGGTCAGACTCTGTGGCTTGCGTGGCACGGACTGCTTAGAATTTAGTGCAACTTTCCATTCACGGTCAATTTTCTGAAAAGCTGCACGTTTCAGAAGAGCACCCCGAGTGTGTGTGTTGGGCGCAGGTTCCAGGTATCGCTTGTCCTTCCAGCTGTCAGCTCTGGGCTCCCTGGGGCCCTTCTGAACATTTTACTTGGCATCCGTTCCCCGCCCCACATCTTGTTTTTCTTCCTTTTCTGCCTGATGTCGGCTGTTTCCGTTAAACAGAGGTTCCCTCCTCTTTTTCCTGCGCGGCTGGAGGCTAGAGATGACATGCATGCTCTTCAGGGGTCACAGGCCATGTTTTGGGTGCACCTTGAAACACGTAAGCAAGCACACTTTTCCCCCAAATGCAGGACCGAGTGACGTCATGTTCTCCTCACTGGGGTCCTGCTGTGACTTAGCCACCCACGGGACAAACCCCTCTCTCGAAAGACACCATACGTCCCCAATGCCCAGTCACCCCGAGTCCTGGCTGAAGCTCATGTTTAGGGTGCACTCGGCCCTGAATGCCCACAGCCCTACCCCACCCAGCACACGCTCGCTTCTCTTCCTGAAGCACGTCTAGTAATACCGTCGGTGAGGATGGCCAGGAGCCACTGCGCTGGCCCCAAGTCCTCCTCCAGCCGCCTGGAGGCCATGCCGCGCGGCCATCGGGCCTCTCCCTTCAGACCGTCCCTGCGTCTCCGTGTTCTGGACTCGTGCTGAACACCCTGAGAAGTGGACTCGCCTCCATCTTCCCTTTGGGTCCTCGGAGCGGAGTGTGGTGTCAGTGCCTCAGCGCGAGCCACTTCCCCACAAGCACCCCCTACCCCGGCCTTCTCGCTGCAAGGCAGTCCCCGCGCGTGCCCGCGGCTCTGCCATGAAGAAAGCAGACTCCGTGCGGCCCGCTTCAGAAGGCGTTTTTCCATGCCACCCGAGACACACCTCTTCCTCACCCACCGGTCCTGCCTCACCTGCCGCATGCTCCTTTCACAGACGCGACGTGAGCCCCACACCCTGAGCAGGACACTCCCTCGGACTTGCCTCCGCTGCGCAGTGGTCCTCAGGGGAGGCAGCTGCACACGCGGGGTGGGGCGCCGGTCCAGGGCCAGGGGTGCAGGGGCGGTGGGGCGGCTGTCCCCAGGAAGGCGCCTGGCTGTGGGCTCCCACGCACTAACTGGTCCTTCAGAAGCTGGAGCTGCCCTCGAGCCGCCGCCCACACCCCCCACCCGGCCTCGGTGCTCCGGCCCTGCTGCCCGCCACGCTGCTCTCGGCCTGGCCGGTGCCAGTGCTGGGCCATGTGAGCGGCAGCCATGAGGCCGGAGGGAAGGAGATGGCTGCTGTGGGGGCGCTCACAGTGTGAACTCCAGGCGGGGAAGCCGGGGCAACGCGCCCACGGGTGTGTTCGCGCCGCAGGCCCCGCCTCAGGGGCCGGGACAGGACAGACGCCACCCCCCACCCCGCCTCCCGACGGCCCGCCCAGGGCACGGCCCTCCTTCTGTGCCACCAGCTCTCCCACCCCCTGGGGCGTGGCGTCCCCACATGCTCCGTGAGGGTCCGACTGAAGAGGCCCCGGAGGAGAAGCTGCGGGAAGTCCACTCAGCATCGTTTTCTCTAACTTTCTGGTTTAAAGTCTGAACACAGATTTCACACGAACACGAATACCGACACTTAGACGAGACCATTTGTGGGCAGTGAAATGCCACGAATTATGAATTTTCTCGGCTTCCAGGCCAATGGCAACAAACGGGGACCGTTTCCCTCACAGCACCTCACCTGAAAGCCTTCTGGAGGGCGGCCCCCACACTGTGCGGCCGGAACCCCCGGCACTTTGACGAGGGCGCGCTCCCCAGCACCTGGGCGAACCCCTCTGAGGCTCCTGGGTCTGCCGAGTGCCACCCTCTTCTCATTAAACCATTTAGAAATCTAACTCTTCTCACCCGGCTGGTGTGGCGCAGCGGCTGAGCGCCGACCTAGGAACCAGGCTCAGTTCTATTCCTGGTCGAGGTACATAACCTGGGTTGGGGGCTTGATCCCAGAGGGAGGCGAATAGGAGGCAGCCAATGGATGCTTCTCTCTCATCACTGATGTTACTATCTCTCTGTCCCTCTCCCTTCCTCTCTGAAATCAATAAAAATATTTTTTTAAAAAATCTGATTCTCATCCCACCAGTCCCAATCCTTCCATTCTTTGCCCTTAAACTCTCCAATTGCTGGAACAGCCAGCCACCCTCATTTGCCTGTTCCGTTTCGGCTTGGGTCTGCCAGCTCCCTCCTCGGGCTCTGGTCCCCATCAGAGTCTGCAGCCTACAGTCCCAATGTCCCACCCCTTGACCCTTTCTGTGTCATTCGTTCCTACCCCCAGGACCCCAGCAGGAACGAACTGGAAGGAACAGAAGGAACCATGGAATGGCAGAGGACTGCCAGGGGGACACAGGCAGATGCAGGCTAGGCACAGACACAGCCAGGACCAGGAGGGGGTCATCCTGGAGGCGCCTCCATCACCACAGTGGCCAGGGCTTTTCGGGGAGGTGGGGGGCAATCCCAGGAAACCCCGTGAACCCGGTTCACCAAAGGGCACTCTAAGAAGATGCCGCAGCCACTCGCGTCTCTCCTGCTTAGGGTTTATTCCCTCCCAGGGGGAAGAGGTTAGCATCTCCTTATATTCGCGAGAAGAGCAGTTCCTCAGAACACAAAGTCCCAGCACTCTCGTGACGCTGGCGTCGGGCCACAGGGCCCCCACCCCTGTTCGCTTGTCCTTACCTGGGCGCTGCTCGCGCTGCTCAGCCTGGGCCAGGGGGCCGGGCAAAGATGGATCAGATGGGCTGCGAGGAGATGGCTGCTCCTCCCGCTCCTGCAGGAAACAGGGGCAGAGGGCGAGGTCAGAGGGCGGCACACCCGCGAGGCCCCCCATCCCGCGTGCCATGTCTCCTGGACCCCCCGCTTCCTCCCCGGGCTGAGCTCGTGAACTCTCAGAGGACAGTTATTGAGATTCGCCAGAGCGGGGGCAGTCACCCTGTGGAGGGCGCACCCTGATGCCAGGGGCAGGAGAGGGACAGCCACTCGGGCTTGGGGCCTTAAGAGCCCTCTCCCCACAGCCGTTGGGGAAGAATTACGGCCAACGGCTGGGTTTTAGCAATGGACGGACACAGCCGTCCGCGGAGCACGAACACGTTTTTTTGTCACCATGACTGGCCCTTGCAGCCTGCTCCCGGGGACCAGCACCGAGGGTGGCTCACGGCCCCTCCAAAAGCGTGAGGACGCCACATGGGACCACCAAGCCCACGGCTCTAGGAGAAACCTCTCCGTGGGCTTTTTCACGAAGCCAATGAAAGATGCATCGGAACAGAAGCAAACCCTGCGGGCCCTTCCTCGTGGACCAGGCCGGCGGGGACGGACGTGGGCGGGCGGGCGGGGCCGATCTCTCACGGATTTCAAGAATCCTCGGCGTGTCGTGCTCCCTGAGACACCACTATGCCTCCTCCGCAGGCGTGTGCGGGCGGAGAAGGGGCCACAGGCTAACCTGGCGAGCTCGGGGAGGCCAGCGTGGTGGCCCTAGGCGCCGAGACTGCGGTCACCACGGAGGATGGTCTGACCGCAGCGGCCCCTAACCAGGAGCAGGCACGCTCACCCTAGGCCTGTTGCTTCCTTGACAAAGGCCGGCCTCTCCCTGCGAAATCGGCTTCGTGGGCCTAAGACAACGTACCTGTAAAAAAATGTCAGAGTACTCTTCTTCTCCCGGCCGCTCGGGGCACAGCCTCCGGCACCAGAGCGCGAGGCCACAGAACCCCTCACTGCTCTCTGGTCTCCTGAATACCATCTCCATTTGCTGACGCTGCTCGCCTGCTCGCCTGCTCGCCTGCACACCAGCGCAGAGAGGGCCGTGTCCTCGGGGATGCCTTCGGTCTAGTCCCGGAGGTTGCCCCCACCCGTGCTGCTTCCTCCCGCCCCTGCGCCTGCCACCAATGGGCCTCCACCTACACCCCCTTATGCCGCCTGCATCGGGTCTCAAGTGCGCACGAGCAGCGGAGGCGGCCTCCTCCAGATCTGCTCTGACTTTTGCTTCCCGGCAATATCGCCGGTTTGGCTCAAAGAAGTTCATGCCATTCTCTACAGATCTAGATGTTTCTTACGCCGACAAAGCCATCCGCAGAGCAGGACGCTCCCCCAGCAACCCCACCCCACCCACGTCAGGCAGACTGTCCCCCCCTCCACCCCCACCCCCCGGTGCCAGACTGGGCTCCCGGTACCAACGGGGGCACCGAGGCCCAGGGAGGTTCCGCCCCCCTCCCCCAATGGCACCCAGCTGGCGAGGGGCAGCCAGCCTCAGAGGCCTCACACCTTCCACCCAAGCCGCCCCGGGAGCTGAAAAAAGGCCATTATTCTGGCAAGACGCAGTCTCGGTCGAAGCAGTGCCCAGGGAGCGGATGGGTTCTGTGTCCAGAGCCTTCGCCTGCTTGAGCGCAGAAGGGAACAGTGGGAAGTCTGCTCCACGGGAGACCACAACCTGCGGGGAGATGGGCGAGGGACTGGTGGGGGCACGTGCGAGGAGAAGGGGACACTGGCTCCCGGGACAGCCACAGGCAGCTTCCTTGGAGCACCGGGGGGAGCCCACCCCCACCCCCTCCCAGGCTCTGCCTCCGAACAGACGGCTTTCTGAATGTTTGCAATCATGGCTGTCAGACTTGCCAATCACGCACATGTCGACATTAACGAGCATAAAGGGAAAAGCTGAAGGGAACTTCTTGACACACGTCCTGTCGGTTGAGCCTGTTCCTTCAGAGAAAAACGTGGTGTGTGTGTGTGTG
>PVJC01003537.1:47603-69932 GCA_004026665.1 Murina feae
GCCCCCCCCCCCCGCCTCGTGTGTGTGCACGTGCACCTCCTTTCATCAAGTCTCCGCTGTGGAACACAGGTCACCCAGAATGCATCTGATGAGGGAAGAAGAGAGGGGTGCGTTTGGAGGATGTGGGGTCTGGGAGGAGGAGGGGATGCTGCCAAGAGCCCCAGCCGCGGGGCCGCACAGGGGGCTGGGCCGGCACAGCTGGTGGAGGGGAAGCTGCTCCCAGCCCCTCGAATCCAGTGCGTCTCCTCGTCGGGACTCTCCCCGTTTCCACCATTCCACAGCCAATGCTCCCCACCCATCATAGCTACCTTTTCCGAATTCTACAACAACCTGTCTCCATGTTTGGAGATAAAGACCCAAAAGACAATACAAATCAGCCTCAATCCTATAATCGGAGGGGAGCCCACGTCCCGGGCGAAAGCCTGGCACACATGGTGTGAGGATTCTATGTTCGTTTTGGGCCCCCCACCCCCACCCCCAGGAACATGACGAGAGGGGAACTGACAGCCTTGCTGACTAGTCCTCAGAGCCTGGCCTGTCTGGTGGACACACTGGTCTTTTGCCAATTTCAGGAGCATCGCTAACATCCACAGCAGCCTCTGGGCACACGGCCTCGTCCTCCTTCCGGTGCCTGCCTTCGGATCCCTCGAAGTAGGATGCCAGGCCAAAGGTCACTGGTGTTTTTCCAGCGTCCAGACACACACTGTGCCACCCTCCCAGCTCCCCGAGCCCCCCCTCCCCGAGTCTACAGCCGCTTCCTAGTATCCGAGGTGGTGGCTCTTCCTGGGACCCCGCCTCTTGCCTCACCCCGGCTTTCACAGGGGGTCTCACATGCCCAGGGTGGAGGGTGGGTGTTTCTCATCTGCATGGGGTGAAATGGGGCCCCTGACCCCCAGGGATAGCTGGGAGGGGCTCTCTCTAATGTGAAGCCCCAAGCAGGACCTAACTGGGGAAGGGAGCACCCCCAAATGCTGCCTGACTCCCCCAGGAAGAGCTCGCCCTGGGGCAGGAAACCCAGTGGGGTCATATTTGCAGCGAACACGTTCCCGCCGTGTTTGCCTTTAGATTTCATTGTATGTTTGTTCCCGCCGTGTTTGCCTTTAGATTCCTGGTTTGGTTCTCAGAAGCGGAGGTCCATGGGGTCGCCTCTCCTGAACTTTTCCCTCCGGGTCACCTTCTGAAGCTCACAGCTTGGCCATTGCCTTCACCCTCCATCCAGGTGACCAAGAAGCATCCACCTTGTTCAGATTTCTCGTCCGAATTCTGTACTGCGCTCCCGCCCACACGGACGGGCAGGACGAGAGGATGCCCCCCCCCCGCAACCTCCAGCTGACCAGCTCTGCCAGGCCTGTTCACCGCGGGTCTTCCCTTCCGCCTGGCCTGGTGGCCACTCTCGCGCAGGGAAGACCCCTTGGGGGTGCGGATGCCTGTTTCTGCTCCCCTTCCCCACAGCTCCAGGGGTCTGCACCTTGCGCCTCCCGGAACTCGCCCACCTGCTTATCCTCGCAGGCGTGACTTCCTCACTCGTTTCCTCCAAGTAAACTCTGGGGTCGTTTCTTCAAGGTTTGCTTGAATGATGAGAACTTTTCACACGAAGACCCACTTGTAAGTAAGGGAGTCACGCCTGCCCGTTACTCATGTGGATGCTGGCACTTGCTCTTCTGCTCGCAACCAGGTCATGCAAATTCTGTGAGCACCCACTGCGAGGCCGTCACCCCGAATCCCACAGGGGAGAGACGCCCTCCAGACACCCCGCTCCAGGCCTCGCTGGGCAGGCCTGCTGCTGTGACAAACAGGCCCCTGCAGGGCTCCTGCCCCCTCTCCCGTCCCCGGGCACCCAGTCCGCACCCAATGGGCATGGGAAGTCCTCTTGCCAGTGACCAGCAAACCGGACCCCTTTGGAACATCTACGCAGAAGACAAGCAGCTCTCAAAGCTAACTTAAGGCATCCATGTCCAAGCCGCACTGCCACGCGCAGCGAGTGAATATACAGGTGTCCAGCGAAACCTGAATTTCAGACAAACAGCTAATAACTGGGGGCGAGGGGGGCAGAACATCTAAAGCATCGCACGGGACTGCTCCTACAGGCATTTTGGGGGTCTGTCTAAATCCCACGGGGCGTCCTATACTCGCCCTGAAAGACCGCCCGAATCTGAAAAACCCTCAGAGAGAGAGCAAGGTCTGGGCGGCTGCCTCATGTTCCTACGTGGAACGCCCAGGGCCGAGAGAACGTACTTTTTAAAGCTCAAAGAATCCTGTTAACCCGAGAAGCCAAGAAGGGCTGTGATAACAGGGGAAACGATGGCGTTTATAAACTGAAGCTCCAGCACAGAGTCTGTGGGGAGAAGCCGATCCCAGAGCAAAGGACAGCTCCTGCCGCCCGGGGAGGGGGACGGTCCGAACATCTGTCTGCCCCTTGGGGGCCCCTTCCCTGGACACAGGGACAGGAGCAGCAGCTGGTCACTATGCTGGCTTGGTCTCCACTCGAGGGCCAGCGTTTAGGGGCACTTCCTGTTGGAGGTGAGGGCAGGACGGCGAGGCGGGGACTGGGGGGGAACACGAAGGTGGCAGCCCGCAGCTCGTGCTCTTTACACCGGAGCCCTACATGGCCGTGCTCCCCATCCCCCCCCTCCCCCCAGGAAGGGGCAGCCCTGCAGCCCGGTGACTGAGGCTGTGAGGGTCGCTCCACTGTGCAGGGTTAGGCCCCCAACCCACGGGGCTTTACAAATATTTTCCGAAGGCAGGGGCGGGCGTCCAGTGTTCGGGGCAGGAACGGGGCCTCCGAAAGAGAGCGAGGAGGGGCCTCGCGGGCGGCCTGGGACGGTGATCTCATTCGATCTGCACTCAGCCCTGCGAGGGCGGGGGGCCTGCGGGGTGGCCTCAGCCAGAGCCCCGTCCTTGGGCCTCCGTGGGGCCCCAGCAGGGGCGGGTGGGGCGGGACTGGTTGTCCAGCTCAGCAGTTGCTCCTCCAGAGTGTTCCTCTCAGCCACACCCCAGGGCCTGCAGGAATGTCCTGGCCAGCTCTGGGCGAGAGGCCTCCACCGACCCCGCTGGCTCCTCTCGGCCCCCCCGGCCCCTCCCTGACAGCCTCCAGCCCCAGGAACGCGCCCATCGCCCTGCGCAGCCCCCCGCGAACCTCCAACCAGGGGGCAGGTGCTCACCTTCCCTGGCTCCACCGAGGGAGAACCCTATGTGCTTTGTGTTTCTTTTATTTTTCGTTTTTGTTACTTCTCACCTGAGGACACTTTTTCCATTGATTTTTAGAGGGGGGAGGAAGGAGAGGGTAGACAGAGACATCAATGGGAGAGAGGCACGTCAATGGGTTGCCTCCCGCATGTACCCCGACGGGGCTGAGGATCGACCTGCAACCCAGGTACGTGGCCTTGACCCGGAATCAAACCCATGGCCCCTTGGTGCTCGGGCAATGCTCTAACCACTGAGCAACGCCAGCCAGGACCCAGCCTGACCCTTCAAGATCAACCATGAGCGACTCAAGCCAGGTCTGACCCGGCGGATCCTGAGGGAGCAGAGTTTGCTCCCCCAGATCTGCCTTTTGGGGTGTTGGTTATTGTATGCTGGTTACTTTTTAAGAAACAAAAGACTCACGAAAAACACAAAACAAAACCCTGGTGCTTCCCACCACTGCCTGAAAGAATTCGGACGGAGCCCGCTCAGGGCAGCTCCTCCCAGGCACCACGGGCCCACAGGGACCAGGTGTGGGGGGGGCAGGGAGGGCCCGCGAGGGCCCCGGGATCAAAGTCCTGTGTCCCACCATCAGGGGTGGCCCAGCAAACCTTTCTTTACCAAACATTTGCTTTTCTACCTGCACGCGAACCGCCTTCCTGCCTTCTGAAGTCCCCAACCGCCCCTGTCCTCCTTCGCACAGGACGGCACGGGGGGCTCGACTGCCCGGGCCGTGTCCTCGGACCCCTTCTTAGGAAACCCGTGGGCATGTATGTAACAAATTCAGTCACGTTCTCCGGTTTCTCCGTCCCATGTTGATGCGGTGACCAGTCCAGGCGGAAGAACGTAGAAAGGAAGCAGGTAAACTGAAAAGATGTCTGAAATGCAGACGTAGGCCTGGCTGGTGTGGCTCAGTGGTTAAGTGTTGAGCTATGAACCAGGAGGTCAAGGTTCGATTCCTGGTCAGGGCACATGCCGGGGTTGTGGGCTCGATCCCCAATTGGGGTGTGCAGGAAGCAGCCAATCCACCATGCTCTAAAAAACACTGATGTTTTTTTCTCTCTCTTTCTCTCTCTCTCTCTATCTCCCTCTCCCTCTCTCCCTTCCTCTCTGAAATCAATTAAAAGAACATACTTTTTTTAAAGTGGAATCTTCACAATCTGGAATGCCCGCTGCCCTGCCCTCCATGCACACCATCCCTTCCTCCTCGAGGCTTGTCCCCCAAACCGCCTCCTTCTGGAACTTTCTGTAACAGCCCCGATGAAAATGGGCTCTTCCTCCCTCATCTTGATTTCACTCAAGGTGGGAAGGAAGGAGGGCCAGCTGACCAGCGGGGGTCCCTCCAATCTGCAGCAGGGACGTCTCTGCTTCTGGGAGAGGCAGGGAGTGGAAGGAATGCCACAGACTGCTGTCCCCAGGACATGCCCACCCTGCCAGAGCCCACAGCGGGATAAGAGGCAGCTGTCCACCGCTCAGCTGTCAGCTGGCACCCGTATCCGGTGGCAAGCAGGGCATCTAATAAATCTGCCGACACCAACTGCTAAAACTGCTCAAGACCAAAGAAGGTCTTCTGAGCAGGATGAACAGTTCTCGATCCAAAAATTGAAGCAATGCAGCCTCAGAGAGCAGCTGGGAATTCAACGAGACAGGAATGCAACAGTCAGCACAGCAACTGCTGGGTAACAAATGGGAATGTCGGACTGAAGTCCAGACCCTGGGGTCCCCTCCTCGATTCCCACCTGCCGGTTTGTCCTGAGACGGTAGGCGGCTTCCAGCTCCGCACTTCCAAGGGCAGGACAGTGGCTGGGTAGGTGGGTCTGAGGATCAAATGAAAAGGATGTCAATGAAGGGCTCGTCCGGTGATGAAAACTACCGCATGTTCTGTAAACAGAAGGTACTCACCACAGGGATGGGATGTCTGTCAGAGAGGTCTCTGTCCAGGGGGTGTCCTCAGCCCTGCCTGGCGCACGATCTGCACAGGGACCTAAACAGAGGCACAGAAGACCTTTACAACCCTTCACCACGCAGCTAAGATCAATAAAGATCAAAGCCACGGAGAACAGAAATGTCTGCAATTGCACAGACGCTCCGCCTGAACCTCGGTGCTAAAGTCTTAACGTGGGTAAACTTCAAAACCTGCAGGTGCCCCCTAACCACCCACCCACCCACCACCCACCAACCATGAGAACGGGGAGCCCTGGGGCCATCCAGGGACCCCCCCCCCATAAGGATGCTGTTAAGACGAAGCATGAAGAACTCTCCCAGCTTCCCCCCCACAACCCCTCCACCAGCTGTCATGGTAAATCCCACGGTGAGGCCCGCTGAGGGGAACCCCGGGGCCACAGGCTCTCTCCCCGGCTCCCTGTGAAGAAAACACTGGTAGCTGATGGGGAACACAGCTCCCAGCGGCCCCTCGACACGGCCCCACTTCACTGCCCCACGATGGCCACGGCGGCAATGCTCGCCAGCACCCACTCCTCCCTCCCAGGATCCCAGGTCCCCTCCCAGCAGACACAGAGCCCCGGCGGCATGTGCAGGGCGCTGAGTGGCCGGAGGGGCTGGGCCCATTCTTGCCCTCGGGCTCGGCCCACTTCCCCAGGCAGGTGGCCCAGGTGACTTCAGGCCACAGCGAGGCCAGGGGGCTGCCCCCACCCCGCCTGCTTCCCCATGTCGCTCTGCTCCCCGACTCCACCCTGACCCTTCCCAGCGGGCTCCTCTCCAACCCCCACGAGGAAACAATTGACTTCTCGGGGCTTCAGGTTTCTAACTACACCCAGGGCTGCAGGAGGGATGTGACTTCCTGGGAGAGGAATGGGCCAACCGAACACTTAGATCGAGGAATCAGTGACTCACAACCAAGACCAGGGCCTGCCGCGGGGCGTGGGTAGCCGTCCCTCTGGGAGACGAGGGCCTGATGTTCGAGGTAGGAAACACCAACCAGCCCCAATCCACCCCCCCACCCGTTCCCTGGGGGGCTGTCTCAGGAACCCCGGAGAGAGGACAGGAGCCCACGATTCCACGCTGGCGAGACCCTCTCTCGGAGACCTGGCCACAGGCACACCACACCACCGTCGAGGGCGTGCTTTCTGAGCCTTCCTGCCTTCCTGGAAGGCTGAAGGCCTCGCAAGGTCACTGACATGGGCTGGAGGCAGCGCCCGTGGCTCCTGTCAACAGGGAAAGCTGCTGTGAACTGTGTGATGGGTGGCTGTTGTCGGATGGGACTCCCGACGTCTGGTGGACATCAGGGGGCGGGAGACAGGGGCCGTTTGAGATTTTCCAGGCTTTCTCGCAAGACAGCCTCCTGCGGCCTGTTCTCCCCACCCGGCGGCCCCTGCCCAGGCGCCTGGTCCGAAGTTCCCTTCCCTCCATGAGTCCAAGTCAGCGCTGTCCCCACGGCCCGGCCACTCGGCCCCGCGCAACTACCTGGACCGCACGATGGGATCCAGTGGAACAGAGGAGCCCCGGCAGCTGTGTGCCGCCCGTTTCCGGGGTGCGTCAACACCAGCCCCACCATAGGGCCCTTCCTTGTCCTTCCCTCCTGACCCCCAACCGGGCTCCGGGAGCAGCCTATGAGGCCCGTGGACAAGAGGAGGGAGGCCCAGTGTCCGCCCGCCCGTGCCCGGGAGCCCGCTCCCTGGTGTAAAGGAAAACGCATCGGCGGCGCACGGCGTCCATGGCCGACGCTCCCGCCCACAACGTCCCTGTGGAAGAGCAGCTGCTACTCCACTCGGTTATCTCAGCTCCTCGGCAAACCATGCAGGTGAGCGTCTGCTCGCGGGGCTGTCTCACAGCCCCTGCCCTCCTCCGAGGTGAGGTCAGTGGCAGAAGCTCCCACCCCAGATCTCGTGAAGGACATGTCGTCTGGGGGCCGTGTCCCTTTGCCCAAGGACGGGTGTGTAAGATGAACAAGAAAAGAACGACACAGTCACTCTGAAAAGAGAAAGAAGACAGCAAACACACACACACACACACACACACACACACACACACACCAGTGAGAGACGCTGGGAACGGTGTTCATTTCCACAAACTGATCCCAAATCACTGTGAGGGGTGACGTCACCCCCCAGCTACTCAAGACGCTGCCAAAACGTTGGCGGAATCCAGATGTCGGGGCTCCCAGCACAAAACCCACAGCTGCATGCAATCAGCAGAGCGTCTCCTCGGAGGGCCCAGCCCGTCCCCCCCTCCCCCCCCTCCCCCCTCTCCTCCTCCTTCTCCTGCTCCCTCTCCTCCCTCTCCTCCTTCTCCTCCTCCTCCAAGAGGAGCCCATACAGGGAGGCCATGTTGGCCCCGGGCCATGCAGGAGACGCCTTCGAGCAATCTCGGCTCTGAAACGGCCCTTGGAAAACTTCTTCTGGAAAAAAAAAAAAGTTAGACAGCCCCAGGCTGTGCTGACGTGGCCACCGAGCAGCCACAGGCGTCAAGGAATGAGCGTGGCTGAGTTCCAATAAAACTTTATTTACAAAAGCGGGCAGGGGGCTGGCATGGGCACACTGGCCGCATTCTGCCAGCGCCCGCGCGAGAGGGGCCTGAAGGCCCGGGACAGGAGCCTGACCGAGAGCCAACAGCAACAGCGCGAGGAACCCTGGGGCGGGACGGAATTTCTGAAAGGAGCCCCCGGGGGGTTGGGGAGATAAGACTCCATTCTGCAGGAATGTGGGGTCCTGCGCCCCACCTGGCAGCCCGGCCTGGGAGGGGGGCAGGGTCCCAAGGACCGTTTCCAGGACGTTTTCGCTTCTGAAAAGGAGTGGACACGTTTCCAGTTCTGAACCCAGGGGCGGGAGGGAGGGGGGAAATTATAAAAGTAAAAGTAAATATTTGAAAGGAGTGTTCGGGAACCCGCAGGCCCGGAGTGGGCTGCTGAGGCACACAGCTCCCCGTCCTGTGCGGGTCGGGGGCCGAGCTGTTTCTCTCCCAGCTCCTGCCCTTCTCGGGAGGATAATGACTGTGGCTTTTCTTCCCCACAGCTCCCAGGCACGCCTAATCCCTCCTCGAGGCCCGGGAGGCTCCCCGCGGTCGGGGAGTGAAGAGCTCTAGGGTGCAGGGAGATTAGCAGGGTCCCGGGCGGGCGGCAGAGCCGAGCCCAGCCGGGCCAGCTCTGGGCAGTGGGTTGGACTCTGCCCTGACATGAGCAATGGAAAAACCCTCTCAGCTCGGAGCCTTTCGGATTTTAAAATTGCAGACAAGGGCTGTGGGCCGCTATTTATAACTCCCCTCCCCCACCGCCATCTCTCATTTCTACTTGACTAAAACCCAAACTCCTCCCCAGCTGGGCCCCTGCGCGGAGCCTTGCCCCGTCCTGCCTGGGCGCCACCCCGGCTCGGGGCACTCCCCCAGGGAGGCCTCCCTGACCTCCTGGCCTAGCTCGGCCACTCTCTCCCGCTGTCCTGTTTTATCTGCTTCAGAGTTATGGTCCCGGCTCCCAGTGATCTTATACGCCAGTTGTCCCTGTCAGCCTCCCTCGCAGGACACACGAGCCCCAGGAATTTGTCTGCTTCGCAAAGCTGCCTCCCTGGCCCGGGGCCTCGTCTGGCACCTGGCGGTGCTCACTCAAAACCCCAGGCATGAGGGGCAGCCACCCACCCCACCGGGACCAGGCGCCTGGCCCCACCCCACCCCCACCCCCACCACGAACCCTTTTCCACCAGCAGGGACACGGGGGGGGGGGGGGGGGGAACAGGGCAGGGCCAGGGCTCCCCCCAAGGCCCCAGAACAAAGGACCCTCCTAACAGCCTCCCAGGCTAGGAAGTGGCCGGCCCCTCCTCCCGCCCCTCCCCCGCGCCAGCCTGGGCCCCGGCTCCAAAGCAGAAAAAACAGGATAATTTCATGCTGCACCAATTTTGGTGCTTCTGGGCCCATGAAAAACGGCACATATCAGTGAGTCACGGCCGCGCCGGCCGCGCCAAGCCACAGCTATTAGGGCGCAGCGAGGCGCGGAGCACCACGTGGAGGGGTCTGGGGAGAAGTCTCCTCTGTGAAAACTTGGAGATAAACCTAACCGCGCGGAGCTGGGCGCGGGACGGCCCGTAAATCATCCCCTTTTCTGAGAACCCCTGGAACTCGCGTCTGATTTTCCAGGAACGAGCGTGAGGCTGCCAAGGCCCCCCGCGGGGGTTTGAAGGAGGCGAGGCTCGCCTTCGGGAGCCCTGGCGGCATGGCCGGGCCTGTCCCCCGTGACACAGGATCCCTGGGAACGGCCACCATGTGTCCCCAGCTGCTGGGCTCCCCAAGGGCGGCTCCGAGCCGCTGGGGCGGCCGCAGCAGCTGCCACGTCCATCAAGCGGGCGCTGGCGCTCGCCGCGTTCCTGCCATCTCCGGGCGGACAGGCAGGAAACCGAGACGCCAGGGGGAGGGGGGCACAGAGAGGGCCTCTGTCCTGGGCCCGCCCTGAAGGGCTGCTCTGTGGCAGCTGCAGAGAAGCTGCTGACTTTCAGGCGGGCTCCCCCCGGGAAGGTGCTCCCCCGTAGGTCCCCAGTGCCAGGCAGCGGGCGGGGGTGAGGGGGTGCCCTCGGGGCCCACACCACCTGTCAGAGCCCAGCGGCCGCACCGGAGTCGGACCCGGGGCCGTGGGTGCAGCAGGAGCTGGATGCGGCCGACGGGGCGAGGTGGCCACGGCCTCTTTAAGAGCGAGGCAGGGATCGCCCGGGAGGCTCACCCACTGCACAGGCCCGTGAGTCACCCACACGCGTCACGGGCCTGCGGAGGCTCTCGCCCTCTTTTCTGGCATGAGACCCACTCTGGCTCCGTCTCAAGTTCAGTGATTACAATGAGCAGTCTTCCTAATCTTCAGCCTTTCTTCGAAGGTTTGTTTCACTTTGACACCAAATAAATGACAAAGGCCTTCGCCGCCCGTCCGCCCGCCGGGGATGCCAGAGGACACTCTCATCCCAGAGACACAGGCAGGCCGGGGAGGGGAAGCAGGTCCCAGCCATGTGGAGACCAGGGTCAAGGGCAGAACACAGGGGGGCCTTCACACGGGGCTCCCGCTGGACGGGGAGTCCCGGGGAGAGGCGGCCACGTCCTCTGGGCGGAGAAGGGCTGAGGAGGCTACCCTGAGGTTCCCCGGTCAAATCCAGAGGCCCAGGGCCACCTCCGGACACGGCCCGCTGCCCTCCACAGTGAAATCCAAGCTCCATCTCCTTCCGGGGGTGAGGGAACCTCAAAGATCAAACCTGCCCAGCAGCCCGTGGAGAAGAGCGAGGAAAACTGAAGGGGCAGAAATGAGCCTGGGCCCCACAGAGCCCCCCAGCCCCACCCATATCTCGGGCGGTTACACGGAGCCCGCCTGGAGAAAGACCCACCCCCTACAAGAGGCAGGCAGCACCAACCCCAGGACCAAGGCAGACAAAATGGCCCGGGAGGGTTCCAAACTTGACCCTGGCCAGGCCCCGCCCACTGATGGGGGTAGGGGGCACGTTTTGCTTCGGATCACAGACAACTCCTCCAAAGTGAGCTTCTCTAACACGTCTTCCCTTCGACATCGGAGCGAACGTCGGAGTTTCCTGTCACACGTGGAGAGAGGAACCCACGGTGACACCCTCTCACTTCCCTCAACGCTTCCGCTCACTCAGAAACCTTCAGGGCCTGAACACAACTTGGGGAGCAGGAGCAGAGTGAGGCCATCCATCCCCTGTCATGACCAACTCCAGACGCCTTGGGGCCGGGCCCCTGCAAGGCTTCCTGAGGCCTCAGCCCTCCCTGCCCTCTGGGTCACAGCTCAGGGGTTGCCTCCTCTAGGGAGCCCCCAGACTGCCCCTCGCCATCCAAGGCTTCTATCCACCCGCCACCCTGAGACGCCCAGTTCCCTCCTGGGTCTCACTGGCTGCGGGGTGTGTGCCCAGGCCCCAAGCCTGGCGCTTGTAAGGGCCAAGGAGCAGCTGCTGCCCGACTCTGAAATGCCCCTGCCCCCCGCCCACAGGGCAGGCTTCACCAAAGGGGTCCTGGGGTCGCAAAGCCGCCTGGCAAAGCATGGAGAACACAAAACAGCTCCTGGGGCCACCCACCCGGGCTGGGGTCCCCTAAGCAGGGCCATCGCCTCCTCCGCGCTGCCCTCAGGGGAGCCCCGGGACGGCCAGGTGTCCGGGGGTACAGGGCACCATCACCCCTGCGGCTGCATTTCAGGGGAGCCAAGGCAGCGAGGGGTGACAAGTCCCACCTCGATGCGGGGACAGGGGAAGGACATGGGCTCAGATACTCCTTCCTGTTCTCCCCTTGAGGGCGTGGAAGGGTTTATGCCCTGCAGTCGCTTCACTACAAACGGAAAAAAGGAAAATTCAGAAAGTGGGTCGTTTCTCTCAATGGAAGAGTGTCCGTCAGGAAGGAAGGAGACACAGGGAAAAGACACCGGGAGGGGTGAGGCGGCCACGGCGACGTGAAGTGCCCGTTGGGCGCGGGCCCATCGGACTCGGGCTGCAGAACACTAAATCCGAGGGGCGACGGGCCAGAGGCACCGAAAATAGCCCTGAAGCGATGACTGAGACGCCGCGGCCAGTGGTCACACAAGGTCACGCCCCGCTCGGGACCGGAGAGCCGGGGTCAGCTGCGAAGGGGCGGGCGCCGCCCGAGAAAGCCAGGACCCATCCAGGACGTGCTCCTCGCACTGCAGACATCTCAGCAAAGTTGGGATTCCCCAGCGGCTCCCGGGCTGGCGAAAAGCCTCCCAGAGGGAAGAGGAGAGGCTCGTGCGGGCACCCGGCGAGGGGCAGGCCTTCCACCCATGGAGGCGGCAGAGGAGCCCAGACAAGCCTGGCCCTCGGGGACGGTGTGCCCCGCGGAAACCACACGTCGAAGCCATGGCCCAGTGCTTCGGAAGGCGGCTGTGTCGGAAGGGAGGGTCTTTAATTTTTTATCCTCATCCGAGGATGTTCTTTCGTTGACTGTAGAGAAAGGGAGAGGGAGAGGGAGAGGCACATGGATGTGAGAGAGAAACATCAAGGACAGGCTGCCTCCTGCATGTGCCCTGACTGGGAGTTAAACCCGCGACCCTTTGGTGTACGGGAGACACTCTAACCACTGAGCCCACTGCCCAGGGCTGCAGTTGGGTCTTTAAAGGGGTGACTGAGTGAAAAGGAGGTCACTAGAGGAGAGTTGGACACAGACACACACCGAGGGCGGACCCGGGGGGAGTGGTGGGGGGCCCCCCCGGGGAGAAGGCGGCAGCGTTCACGCCAAGAAGAGAGGCCTCCGGAGAGGGCGGGGACTGCCGGCGGTGGAGGCAGAGTTGTGGGGTGACACCATTTTAAGGCCCCCGTTCTGCAGGACTGCTGCGGCCCCAGAAAAACGAACACAGACCCAAACCATGAAAACCCTGCTAGCCTGTGGGGCTGTGGGGGTTGCTGACAAGGAACTAAAGCACCCCCATCTGTAACAGTCACCACCCAGCCGCGGTGCCATCTGCATGGGTCTCCCCAGGTTCTTTCAAGTCCCCACTGTGAACCCCAACAAAAGAGCCTGCAAGGAGCACTAGGCGGGGAGGGCGGGGGAGCCAGGGAGCAGGCAGGGAGGCGGCAGAGCTCGGGCGCTCCACCCCCTCCGGACTGGCCGGTCGGCTTGGCTGGCCCCCTGCCCCCAGCCCCCCGGCCAGCCCCCAGGCCTTGAAACTTCTCTGGCCTGTGCCTCACCCTTGCCCCTGTGACAGTGAGTGTCATGTGTCAACTTGTCTGCTCCGGAGCCAGCCCTGTAACCCAACACCGCGCGGGGGGTGCTGGAGGAATGTGAGTAAGTGGTTAAGGTCTGCGAAGGACTGCAAGGCAGGCTGCCCCCTCCCCGCTGGGGCCCCTCCAAGGCAGGGAAAGGTCTGGGGAGCCAGAGCTGAGGTTTCCGGGAAAAGGAGGACGGGGCCTCCAGAGGCGGCAGGCCCCTGCCCCCCATCCCCCGCCCGCCCGCCGCCCGCTCCCCTGCTGGCCTGCCCTGCGGATTTCAGACTTGCCAGCCCCCAGCCGCTGGAGCCAACTCCTTACAATAAGTCTCTTTATATAAACACGTACAGGTTCTGCTTCACTGAGAGCCCTGACGGGTCCACCCAGCCCACGGCCGTGCGGTCCCAGGGCCGCGTGGGACGCCTCCCGGGCCTCCCGCACCCGCAGGCTCCGGACGTGTGGCCCGATGGCTCCACATGGGCCTCCAGCCAGCGCCTTCCTCCCCACACCCTCCCACCGTCGCCCCTGAATACAGCCCTTGCTTTCCAGGGGATGCGGACGGCCCCCTCTGCCCACATCCCTGAGGGCCTGGGGGAGGGCCAGCCAGAGAACAGCTCCTCCTGGCCCCCAGGACCCCCTCTCGCCCCCACCCCCGCTGGTCCCGCACACACCGCCTGCTGCTGGCATGTCCGCCCCCCTCGGTGCCCCTCTCTCCCGCTGCACGTATGGCTGGCCCTCAGGACGGGTAAGGAGAGGTACTGTTAGGGGCGCTCAGCCCCTGAAGGTATTTACACAGGCTGGTTTTATTACCCACATATCACCTCTGAAAGTATTTGCCCAGCGAAACTGTTTTCTCAGCCAGAAAAATAGAAACTCCTAAGCCCGCTGGGTCGGTTTCTAGAGAACAAGTGGACTACAGTGCGACAGGGTGACCGACGGGGCTAGGCTAGGCCTCCAAGACAGGAACCCAACCCAACGCTCCCTCCATGCAGCTGGTGAGAGGTGCGAGCTTTCCCCGGGGCCAGGAGCGAGTGGAATGGCAAGTTCTAGGCAGAGAAACCAGGAAAGAAAAACGCATACAAGAGCCTCCAAGTTGGAGAGGAAACATGAAAAGTCTCTCTGTCCACAGAGGACATGATTTTATCGTAGGAAACTCTTAGAATCTCACACTCACACGCACATGCATGCACACACATGCACATGCGTGCGCGTGCACACACACACACTAATAAATACATTCAGCAAAGCTCTAGGGTCAAAAATCACCAGGCAAAATCAGTTGGGTCTCTATCTGCAAACAAAAAAATCTGAAAAGGAGATTAAAACAAAACAAAAAAAAAAAGAATTCCAAGAAAAAGAAAAAGGAGAGAGAGAACTCCTGGACGCGGACGACTGCATGGTGATGGCAGGGTAGAGGGGGTGGCGGCGGAGAGGCCACAGCAGGGAAACGGTAATGGGGGGAAAGTTAAACAAGTGACGTTTTTAAGAAGTGTTTAGGAGAGCAACAAGAATAATAAAATATTCTCAAAAAATTAATCAAGGAGGCAGAAGACGTGAGCAAGGAAAACTGAAGAATGCTGTGGTCGGACTGTGCAGAAGTAAGGCGGCACTGCTGGCGGCGAGGATGACACCCCCACCGGAGCGACCTACAGGCCCCGTGCAGCCCCCGCCGAAACCCCACCCTGCGAGGCGCAGACGCAGACACCGCCTCCCCAGAGCACACAGGGCTCTCGCGGTCCAGAGCAGCCCCCACGGATCTTGGGAGAAGGAGGCTGAAGGGCTCTCGCTTCCTGACTCAAAGCATACCCCGAGCTACGGTGACAACGCAGACGTACGGGCCAGAACAGAACTGGGCCCAGAAACCAGCCCTCGCCGCATGGGTGTTCCTCGAGGCGCCCAGGCCGTCCGGCGGGAAAAGGACAGTTCTCCAACGAGCGGTTCTGGGAGGACGGGAGACGCCACCCCGATGCCTTAGACACAGACCTGTGCGGGGCGCGGGGCAGCCTCCTCCCTACTTCCCACGACACACCAGTGGGGTTTTGATGGGGATCTGTACATACCTGTTTCTATAAAACGCTGAGAAGAAAACACAGGGGGGGCAATTCATGACACTGGGCATGCCAACCATCTCCAAGATATCACAGCACAGAACAGGGGACGGGAGAAGAAAAAAACAAGGATCAACTGGAATTCACCACAATTAAAAACTCGTGTGCCTCAAAGGACACAACCGAGAGCGTAAAAATACGACGCACGGGAAGGGGTGAAAGAGCTGCGCAGCTAACAAGGGGTCCGTATCCAGAATATATAAAGAGCGCCTGCAACTCAACAACAGCAAAAAGACACATAGCAACATCCAAGAAGGGGCAAAGGACTTCACCAGACATTTCTCCAGAGGTAAGGAGCACGGGCAAAGGTGGTCAAGATAGCTAGTTGTGAGGGAGATGCCAACGAGGCCACCAGCATGGAGCCCGAATGCCAGTGTGGGGAGGCGGGAGAAGCCGGACCCGTTGTGTGCTGCTGGTGAGGACGCAGAATGGCGCAGCCGCCGTGGAGAGCGGCGCGCAGGCACCTCCAAAAATTGGACACAGAGTTGCCGTTGGCTCTGGCAGTCCTGTTCCTAGGTACGCACCCCAGGGAGCTGGAAGCAGGGCTCCAACACCTATCTGTGCACCACGTTCATGACAGCGCCATCCACGCTGGCCGAAAGGCGGGAGCCACCGCGAGCACCCACGGACAGATGAACCGATGAGCCCAGCGCCGTCGACACACACAACGGCGCATGATTAAACCTTGCACGGAGTGACACGCTGACACACGTGGCGACAGCACGGATGAACCCTGAGGACATCACCCTGAGCGACATCCCTTGGTCTCAGAGGGACGAACGAGTTGTCTCTCACTTGCCTGAGGTCCCTCATGCAGGGAAAGTCACAGAGACCAAAACACAAAAAACAAACAAGCACTAAAAACAGAACCAAAGGGGCTGTTTCATGTGCAGAAAATCCCTCTCGGGGATGGGGAAAAAAAGGTGAATGTACGCTTATAATTTTAAAAATATCAGAGAGACTGGCTATTTGGTGAGCTTCTGTCGATGAAATTAACAACCTCTGCTATTTTTTTATTTTTTTTAGTACAACCATGAGCCTGGGCGGACTTTCCTGCCATGCTAACGCCTGGGACACAGATAAAGCAGTCGTTCCAAATACCCCATCGATGGTGTCAGCCTTTTCCAAAATAGCACACCCTCCTGCTCTCTGGTTGCACTCGGCCCATCTCGGGGAGTGTGCTCACGGCTTTCTTGTGTCTGTGTATCTGGACCAGCCAGGCCCTGTCTGGGCCATGTCTTCAGGAAACCCAGCTGCCTGGGAGCCCTCCCTCGACGGTCTGGCCACCCAAACCCGACCCAGAGAGAAGCTCTGTCAAACCCTCCCGGGGCCTGACAAACCCGCCCAGCCCTGCACAGTCCTTCCGCCAACGCCCGCCCACAGCACCACGGCACCTGTGCCTAGCCTGCAGCAGCTCCTTTCCTAAGGGTCAGCTGACTTATCGGAAAATGATGCCCTCGGGACAGGCCCCGGGAGGAGCTTCCTCGGCAGCGTGCACGGAAGCCTCCCATCGATGGAGAGAGACCTTCTCGTGGAAGCTGTGGGGTGACCATGAGCCTGTGCCCAGGAGGTTGTCTTCTCTCCCTGCGACGACAGCAGCTCACTGCCAAGTTCAGGGCGCTGGGTGGGTGTCCCCAGTCCTTCTGCTTGTGAATGCGGGTCTGCCTTTGCAGGGTGCCATGATGCGTGATGTATCGGAGCCTGCCCGTTTTAATGGAGTTCTGAGCATGTGAGAGAAAAAAAAAAATAATTTCCAACGTCACTCGCACCTTTTCCTTTATTAGACTCCAGGGCAGAAAATTAGCTCCAGAAAAGTCAAAAGTGTGCCGGCTCCATAGTCAGCCTCTTTCTCCACAAGGTCAGTGTTTATACGTGCGGGTCCAGCGGCGACCCTGGACCGTGCGCCTTTGTTCTCCTCATTTCACGTGTACTGATTTGTTCCCCATTTGAGGGCAATGTGCATGAGGGGAGCTAAGGGTACCCCTGTAAACCGGGGAAATGGTGTGCTGCTCGCCAGGATGTGGGCGATGACGGGGACAGCAGATGACGTGTATGCCTGGCGCATCGCTCTACGGGGCATGTGAACAGCCCATCGGGACCCTGGGAAGGAGAGCTGTGACCGCCCAGCGCACCAATGGGTCCCTTCACCCACTTCCTGACCACCGGTGAGGGCACTGCCGCCGACTCCGACAGTTCCTCTTCCGTCCCAGCTCCGGGCAAAACACGCTTTTGTGACCTACTAACTTGATGTCAAGGGATGACCGTGGGTTGTGACCCACATTTGGAAATAAGGTCTGGTGTGGGTGGGTCTGTGGCTAGTGCCCGGTCTCCGGCCGACCCCTGCACACCCACACATGGCAGCACAGGGCCAGGGCTGCCACTCCCGTCGCCATCACCCCACCTCACTCCCCTCCTTGGCCAAGGGCCCGCCCACACATGGCACACCTGAGTCTTCATGCCCACTGCCTCCTCCCATCCTAGAGAAACACCACTGATCTGAGCTACACAGACCCTTCCTGTTTCATCCAACCAGAAATCCAACCTGGGCGCTCAGCTCTGCTGGGACACTCGAGGACGTTTCCTTAGGGAGTTTACGTCCCTCTCTCCAGAACATCCGCATCATCCTCTCTCCTCTCCCCTCTAGATGCTGTGCCCCACATGCCGGGCATGGACAACCAGCACCGCCCACTGTTCCAACCCTATAGCCCACCTAGCGCCAGCTCGGTGCTGCCCTCTGCTTCGCAGCCACAGCCGGGACCTGCCATCTCCCACCTCACTGGTTAGGTAGTGACCGCCCCCTCTTGTTCAAGGACCCACCTGGCTCCCAGCCACAGCCAGAATGGCACACAGTAGGGATGCAAGAGGGATCGGCAAACGAACAAGAGAGAGTCTAACTGTTTGATGAAGGTGAAATAATAAAACTTACTTTAGAAGTTAAATATTTCATAACCTGCTGAGGGTACAATGCTGTACACACCTTAGTGCTGTGTGCAGGTCAAGCACAGGGCGGGCTTGACAGTTGTGTGTGACATTCCTTTGAGTCAATAAAGACATTGTCAGCGTCATAACCCTCACGTCTTTTTCCACACGTACAGCTCAACCTACTTTAGCCCTACCCTGTCCATTTCGATGTAAGTGAAAAAAATATTTTAAAAAGACGACATCAAAAGAAATGAAAATTTAAAAAAAGTAAAGGAGGGAAGCTTCAAGTGTTAAAATAAATCACTGCAGGATTTTAAAATAAAGACTGCGGTCGGCATCTTCCACGAAAGACGGGAGACCCTGGTCTTTCTTTATTGGGAAATGTATAATGGAGTAAATTTCATGATATATTAACACAATCACTTGTTGGGTTGGAAACAGAGTATCTGCATTTTTAATCACAATGAAGGGATGAAGAGAAATTAATACTTTCAACATCAAAAGGAAATGGAAACCAGACAGACGAAGGGGCCTTCCCAGGCGAAACAATGGGTCCCGAGGCCGATGACATGTAGCAATAAATATCAACTGTTCGGGGCCCTTTTCAAAATAATATTGAAAAATATTCCAATAATTAAAAAAAAAAAAACACAAAACAACACACACACACAAAACAAACCACCCCGGGCAAACTGAAATAGCAAAGCTTTAAAAAGACAGTGAGAAACGGAGACGGAGGGCAGAGTCCCGGGAACAGAGCAGGGCGCAGACCCAATGACCCCGGGACTGAGAGGGGGGCCCGACGCCGCTTAAAGCAAAGGACTGCGAATCCGTATGCCCTAAGGCGGCGTCCGTGGCTGGGGACACGCAAATGGTGGGGAGTAGAGGTAGGTCTCTTCCACCCTCCAAATAACAAAGCAGCCACGCACGCTCATCTTAAGGGACAAGGACGGACGTCATGCTTCAGGAAGATGTTTACCTTCCACGCAAACAAACAAACGGGCACGTGCAAGACCTCCGGGGAGCAAGGGAGGGCACTGTGTGTGGCTGGAACCTCTGCTTCTCACAAAGGGCAAAGGACGGGCTCCGGTGAGAGGACAGAGCGTGCAGCCCGGCGCACACGGGACCACCGTCACGGACGTGCAGGACGAGGCGGCGTCTGCACGTATCGACGCACGCCTCCGAAACTGTTATTTTAAGGAACGCTGAGCAGCGAAGATGATGTGTGTGTTTTGCGAGCACTCGGAGCTCTCTAGCTCGAGAAAGCCCTGGGCCCTGCTCCAGGGCGGACCCCGCGTGTCCTGGGGCTGACACAGGAAAGTCGCTGCGGAGCCAACAGGCCCTGAGCTGGAGCCAAACCCAGCGCGAGCAGAAATCAGGAACGAATGTGCGAAAAACAATAGCGAGTCAGCGCCTCGGAAATTAAAAACAAGCTCCGGCCCAAATAATCGCCGTCCAAGGAGGAAATTAGGACAAGCGGCGTCCTGGGACAGTGGAGACACAAGAGGAAACAAGAGAAGCGACAGAAGGAAAATTAATGTCTCGACCTTTGCACCGTCTGCAAAAGGGGGAAAAAAAATTAAATGAATGAGGCGAATCCATCCTTAACCCGGAAGGAAGGAAATCCTGTCACAAACAAATCAGAAGGCAAACCGTAACAAAACGTAGGGAGATCCGAGGAAGATAACAAAGGACAAGTCTTTTACAGACGCAACGAAAACACACACTGCCCGCCCGCTAGGGACACTTAACCGAAGAAAAGGAGTGCAGGGAAATGATTTTGAAAGTCTGTAGTCATTTTCTGGGTATCAGTAAAGAAATGAAAATTTGGAAAGGTCAATAAAACTGCAGCTTTTATTGAAAATATTTTAAAAATCATAATAAACTAGCGAAGAAACCTGTAGCTAGAAACCCTGGAGAGGAGACGGGGGAGCACCCACACACCCTCTCTCCTCCCGTAGAAGCTGGGGGCTTGGATGCCTCACTAGCAGTTATTTCAAGAAAAAGAAAATGGTTTCCAAGTCCTTGCTCAGCCCAGGCATGGGCTAGAATGTGTGTGCGCGTCTGCGTGCACATATGTGCACACACACACGCACCCACAGGGTACGCTGCGGTTGTTGACAGAAGGAGCATGAAGTGTGGCGGTCCAGGTCCCAGGCCAGTGGTGGGGAGGCCCCGGGACACGAGGCGCCGGTCAGAAGTCCACGCTCTCGAGGGAACCCCAGGCCCCTGGCTTTCACGTGCTGGTCCCTGGACAGACCACACGGGCAGCACGCGGGAGCCGCTGCAAGGCCACCTCGCTGGGTCCCAAGTTCGGGTGGCAGCCTGCCCCACGCCCCCTCAGGCCCCTGCTGCCCCAGCCCGTGGGGCACACATCCGCTTGGGGCTGGGGGAGGGGGCAGTTTTTCAAACTCCAGGTGCCTGGGGTGCACCCCAGACCAGGGAAAATCCCATCTTGAGGCGGGGGGAGGATGTCGGGGGGAGGGGGGTAACAGCCATGCTCCCTCCGCCGCAAAGGCCTCTCCAGGTGGACACCATGGGACCCGATTCCGGCCTCCAACCCAGGAAGGGGCATGGGGTCCACGCGGAAGCAAGGCAGCCCCTTCCCGCGTCCGCACACGCAGACGGAGTGAGGAGTGAACCTGCGCGGGTGACGCGATGGAGCCCACGTCCACACACAGGTCCCACGGCACCTGAGACCGGGGAGGGCGCCGGCCGAATTTCACCGGCGAGGACGCAGGCGCTAAGATGGTGCGTCACCTGCCCGGGGCCACGTGGCGGACACGGGGCCTCAGGAACAAGGGAACCGCCCGGGACCGGCGAAGGCCAGCAGGCCTGAGTCAGAGGAAAGAAAGGGTCCGGGCTCCCCTCCACGGGGACATCCCACCCACAGGCGACCGGGCCCACTGGAGGGGGACGGTGGGCAGAAGGAAAAGCCACTATAACCCTAAGCTTACAACGGGGACTGCTGACACCACGATCGAGCCCCCGTCCTTCCGACGGAACTGACTTGCCCTGAGACCCATTCTCTTTTTCACTCGCTCCAGTTCTGGGTTTCCCTCGCTCCAGTTCCAGTCATGCTACTGGTATCATGACTTATGACCATCCTGACTCCGAGTCTGATGAATAATGACAAATGTCTGAATGCCTCTGGGGGCCTTCCACGGGTAGGGCTTTGTCCACCCCAACTATAAAAAGAGAAATAAAAATTAAGAGACCAAGTCAATTAAGTCGAAAAGGGGGAAAATTACCAAGATGCCACCCACACTGCCAGCTGCCCCCGCCCCGCCGCCCGGAAGCCGTCTTCGTGTGGGAACCGGCGAGGTGGCCCCGGTGGGGGACAGAGCGGTCGGATACGTCGGGGCGCACGTCCCCCTGACCGGAAATCGCTGGGAACCAGTTCTAACCTGAGCGGCAGAATGAGCGACACCTGGGACGTGGTCCTGGGGTTAAATCCTTGATGAAACGGACACACTCCAGGGCCCTTCTCATCACCCCTAAATATGCAGAGCTCACCCCAGTGATAAAGCTCAGCTCACCGATGGCCACCCCTTTGCACATAAAGGAAAGTGGGGCCCGGCCGGCGTGGCTCAGTGGTTGAGCATCAACCTAGGAACCAGGAGGTCGGGGTTCCATTCCCAGGCCCGGGCTGCAGCTCCATCCCCAGTGGGGGGCGTGCAGGAGGCAGCCGGTCCACGACCCTCTCTCATCGTTGATGTTTCTCTCTCTCTTTCTCCCTCTCCCTTCCTCTCTGAAATATAAAATATACATTAAAAAGAAGGAAAGAAAGAAAAAACTGGAGAAAAGCCCGAGAAGTCCCACCTAAAGGACGCGGGACTGAGGTCTGCGAGCACTGGAGGGCAGGGCGTCACCTCAGTCCCCGAACGAATCTCGGAGAACACGCTCGGCTCCCTCCCTCCCCACTCGGCCGCGCACCCAGAGTGGGAGCTGCAGGAACCCTGGGTCTCTGGCGCTTCTCAGACGGGGACCTGGGTGCCGGGAGCCACACACGCACACCCCACGGCAGCAGCGCGGCGCCCGGGCTAACCTGCACGCGGGGGAGGGCGGAAAAAAAGAAAACACGTTACAAAACAGAACAAAACAACCACAAAAAAACACACTCCGACTTCGCACTTAAAATAAGTCAACTCCGCTCGACAGATGCTGCTAGGAATTGTTCAGACTCCCAAGTTCCAGGTGTCGGAAAACACATCCCGCGACGAGTCTGAGTTTTTAATCCGGAATTCTTTCTTGTGTAATAATACAATGGAATGTTTCGCTGCTTCGCTCCCCCCAAAACTCAGTGTGTGTCTTCCCGGCCCACACTAGCCTTCCATATCAGACTCGCTATAAATAACCACTGGGGGTACTGGTTTTTTTTTTCTTTTCTTTTTTTCTGAAGTTCAAATAATTTGCAGGACCTGCCATTTTCAAAGCCATATTTCTTACCCCCCGCCACCCCCCCCCCGCCCGTT
>PVJC01003538.1:0-69658 GCA_004026665.1 Murina feae
AAGGTTTTAAAGAAATATCTAAGCATAATGAGGAGGGGAATAAAACTATTCAATTTCAAGAACTGAAAAACACAATTTCTGAAATAAATTTAGTATATGGGTACATCCAAGACTGCAGAAAAAAAAAAAGCAAATTTGAAAATAATATTACAAACTATCAAATCTATTAAAGCACAGAGCAATGAAATGCTAGAAACTGTTCCCATGGAATAAAAATAAGACTCAACAATCTGTATGATATCAAATGGTCTACATGTAATTGGAGATACATAAAGAGAAAAACAAAAAAAAATCTCAAAAAAATTGCTAAAATTTTTCCAAATTTGATGAAAACTAAAAACACAGATACAATAAGTTCATCAAACTCTAATCAAAATAACACAAAGAAACCCACAAGAAGAAGCATTATGATTAAATTGTTGAAATCCAGTGATAAAGACAGTTTTAAAAGCAAGCAAAAATTAGACATTGCATAGAGGAGATCAAAGTTAAGAATAATTACCAATTTAAAAAAATATTTATTTTATTGATTTTTTACAGAGAGGAAGGGAGAGAGATAGTTAGAAACATCGATGAGAGAGAGAGAGATCGATCAGCTGCCTCCTGCACACTCCCCACTGGGTATGTGCCCAAAACCAAGGTACATGCCCGTGACCAGAATCGAACTTGGGACCCTTGAGTCCGCAAGCCGATGCTCTATCCATTGAGCCAAACTGGTTAGGGCTAATTACCAATTTTTAACGAGAAACACTGTGAGCAAGAAAATGTGTCAAGCTAAAATTCTATATTCAGCCAACATACTTACAAAAATGGAAATGAAACAGATACGTAAAGTATCAGTATAAAAAAAACATGATGTTTTCTTTTAAAAAATCAGTTTTTCTCATTTTTAAAAATTTAGTTAAAAGGCATGTGTACTTCATATCAGTCTTAGGAGATTAACTAGCCCGGGTCCTCTTCAACTGGGATAATTCTGAGAAGTTATTCTGGAATGTCAGAATGACTGAGCTGGAGAATTAATGCATTACAAATGTAAGCAAACACACTACACTTACTAGTGTTTACCATATGCCCTCCTCCTCAATGTTGCTTACAACACAGCTGATTTGTTTGTGTATATCCTTTTGACTCTGACATCTCTGTCCTTGCTGACCACAGATATTGCAGTTCCATTCAGTGCTTTCCACCCCTGTTCCCAGCAGGTGTTCATTTCAGTAACATTTTCTGCCTCCTTGCTCTAATCACTAATGTCCTATAGTCCAATATGTCTTCTGTCTGACCAAAATAACTGTCAAGAGAAGATAAAAGTTATGCAGATTTGGTAAGTTTGCAGATCTGCTAGTATAATGCATAAAGAAAATGCCCTTCTATAAAATAAGCTTAAAATCTTTCTTCTCATATCCAAGAATTTATAACATAGGGCTTTTTTTCAAGTGACCCTGTGTCCCTGTTTTCAGTCTACTGTGAATGGCTAACTCCAGAGACCTCTGATTTTGGTTTTATTGCATTGTGCATAGGAAAACAAAATCTAATAAATATGCCACCAAGATTAGACACCACTCTTTAAGCATGATACAAACAATACTGTGATATTTCCCCAACTGTAAATAGCCCTTAACTTTGTACCAGACAAATAATGTCAAGAAGTAATATTTCTGCTCAACCGTAACACTTTCAAATACAACTGCATATTCTTATCTTCAATTTTGATTGCTTTTAATTTTTTCTTAATTAATCATTTCCCACTGATATTCCATCAAAGGGATTTAACATGTAAAAATTTAATAGCTCTGCCCACTCAAGTGTTATGCCAGGTCTTCATCATCTCAACCAGAATAACAATGCCATTGTTGTTTTTAGCTAAAAAATTAAACTTGTTTTTGTCTGAAACATTGATGAAATCAACTTATAAAGATGACACTCTTGAGATTACTTATTACATTGTGTTGCAACTCATGAAAAAAGAATGAAATAAGTTATATAACTGAAAAGTTATACTTAATAATGAGGCATTATAGACTAAAATAATTTGGTTGCAATAAAATATTTAAATTCTTTTCCCTAAGGAAATATAGCATTAGTTGTTAAATAATAAAAAAAACTTAATTTAATAAAATGATAATAAAAATGAGTAACCTAAATAAGTAACCTAATTGTCCCCTAAATCCTTACTACCGTATTTTCTGGCATATAAGACGACTTTTAACTCAGGAAAATCTAATATGCCAGGTGTCGTCTTATAGGGGGGTGCTGAAACTTCCGAGATGGACTGGAAAATCTGCGGTTACCACATACAGTGGGGGGAGCTCGAAAATGGCCACAATCCATTCATTTCAATGGAGCTGGACAGAGACTGCAAGTGTCTCCCCTCAGCTCCTTTTTGTGCCGCATACGGTCTCCATCCAGACTTTTTAACCCAGGAAAATCTTCTCAAAAGTTGGGGGTCGTCTTATACACCCAGTCATCTTATACACCAGAAAATACAGTACTCAAAGTATCATCCACGCATCTTAAGAGTTTATTAGAATCTCAGACCTAACTGCAGACCCATAGAATTAGAATCCGTGTAACAAGATTCCCAAGTGATTCCTCTGTACATTAGTTTGAAAAAATTATAATAAAAAAATTCATCTAATTTAAATTGTGGTGTCAACTCAAAATATCAGAATACTAACACCACAGTTTCATAAAGTATTCAAAAACATTAACTGATATTTTAATGTTCTGACATCAAAAAGCAAACAAGCATTAATTCCTGACAAAGTTCTGCTTTATTTATTGACATAAGTCACCAAGAACCTATGGTTTTCATAATTTTTAAATTTTTTTATGTGTTCAGATTTCAATTTATGGTTTTCATAATTTTTAAATTTTTTTATATGTTCAGATTCCAATTTATTCTGTTTTATACTGTGAACTTCTAATCTCTTTTATGTCAAGGGAAAAAAACCAATAAACTAGATTAGAAAGAGTTTATAGTTTATCACATATCATTAGTAATTCTTTTATTTAAAATCTAAACTTAATGTGCATTTTCAAAACACAAGCAAATATCTCTACTGGATTCTAGAAAACCAAAATATTATTTTGCTTTATTGCTTACAGAATTTGATATAAATGTTTAGCAATAGAAAATATGGTTATGTCTTAGAATGTTCACAGAAGCCAGCACAGAGCTTCAAAAATCCTAAGGAATTTTCTTCCATTCTAAAAGAAGCTGAGGGCAGAAATTGAATCAAGGCAATGAAGAAGTCAGGGCAAGAGTAGTTAGCCAGGCCTGGCTGGTGTGGTTCAGTGGTTGAGCATTGACCTATGAACCTAGAGGTCACGGTTTGATTCCTGTTGAGGCACACCATTCTTCTAGAGCTATAACATGAAACCTTAGAGTCATTCTTTTATTCCTTCCTTTCCATTGCTTCCTTTCCTTCTTACCCTATCCCATTACATTTACTTCCAGGTTATATACTACATTCTAAACCACATCTACCTCCTTTCCATTCCAAACTCTGTCACATATTCAGGCCCTCATTGGTCCTGACTACACTTTTGTAAGAAAATACTAATTGATCTCACCTCCTAGTTTTCCACACTTCCATCAGTCCTATTTTGTGCTCAATTAACTTCCCAAAGCTGTGATCCAAACATGACACCTCCTACTTCTGAAATCTTCAATAATTTGCATGCAAGTCTTCTCATAATGCCTTTCTTAGAGTTTATCTTTCTTCTATGCACTAGCCAAACTGCACTGTTTCTGAGACATATTCCGTGCTTTTCTTTGTGTCTTTGCTTCCTCCACTTGGAAAATTCGCCTCTTAATCCCTCTGTTTAGATTTTATCCACTCATCTCAGGCCATCTTAATTGTCACAAACGCTTGATTCCCTAAACTAATTTGATCTCTACCCAGTTCAATGCCTCTCAAAAAGCACTATCTCCATACCACATTATGGTGTTTCTTTTGAGCTTTGCATTATAGCTTTTTGTTCATGAGGTGGCTTCAAATATTTGAAAGCCTGCCACGTGGAAGAGAGATTAAACTTGTTCCGCAAATCTCCAGAGTAGAACCAAGACTAATGACTGTTAAGATACAACAGGTAGCTTTTAACTTTACGTAGGAGAGAAAATTTTGACATTAAGAGTTCTCCTAATATGGGTCTACCTCAAAACGTAGTACATTCCTTGACATTGCAATGTCCAGGCCGAGACTGAAAAACTGCTTACAAGGAATGCGTTAGAAAAGATAGATGAATTGTACCTGATGTCCAAAAATAGTACCTTACACAGTGACTTTTTAAAAATTTTACATTTCTAAAGGCACTTTAAAAACCCAACTTAAATATAATCTTGTCATATATTGGTAATAAAATAAAGCTTGTATTTTCGTCTTTTAATCATACATGCATGTTTATTAAAATAGTGTTGGCAATATGGAAGAGCAGCAGGTCACCCTTTTAATCTACTACTCTCTCAATTCCTCATCATCAGAATAAAAAGACTTCATTGAGAAGACAGACTTAAAAAGTTGGGAGTTCAGGGAGAGAGGTCCAAGATGGCGACAGCATAGGAGGATGCCGAACTCACCCCTTCTGTGAGCAAAATCAAATGCACAGGTATACAGGCAGCAATTACTCCTGAGACAACCAAGCACTGAATGAAAGCTTCTGACAACAAGCGAGAGAACTAGACCAACGGAGGAGGCTGGAAGGCCCAGGGAGCCCTGCAGGACCTGCCAGAACTTCTTGGGACAGAGGAGCCATCAACACCATTGTTTATGTTCCCTTCACCCAGAGCAGATGGGGAGCTCAAGGAGAATCCTTGGCTTACCTGCACTGCCCGGAGCCTCTTGCCTTCCAACAAAAGGAACAAACAGGAACAGCGGGGCTTCCCCACACCCAGCTGGTCACTCTGCCAAGAGCTGCTCCATCCCAGCAGCCTGGACCCAGAAGCCTCATGCTCAAGGCCCCGGAAGTGCCAATTAGGGGCCTCACCACACTCACCTGGCCTGCCTGCCAAGCGCTACATCCACCTGGCCTTTTTGCCCAGAGCTGCTCAGGGCTGGCAGGCTAGTGCCCCAGGTGCCTTAAGTTCCTGCTCTGCTCTAAGTGGCTTCCCCAATCTTCCCTGCACTTACAGCTTGCACAGAGGTCTCTTCTATGTGGGACCACGTGTGGTGCAATAAACCAGAGAGTGACTCTAAAGGAAGACTGGAGAGCCATGGGAGCTCTCCAGGGACTGGGGGGATTCAGATAGTCCTATCAAACCTTCTGGTGTCAGATAGTTCTTGGTATGAATTATAAAGCTTTGGAATGAGGTTCTCTCCAAGTTCTTTCCCATTTTATTATTCTAAGATTCCAAATGATCGGAAAGAAAGACTGCATGGGAAAGTCTATATTAGTTTATGAAACTCGACTTTTCCTACTAGTGAATTAGCCTCTGAGGACAAATTATAAGAAGATTCTAAGAGCACAGAAAAATGGCAGGTAAACGTCATTTGAGGCCACAATAATCATTATCATGGATTGGGTGTCAACAATGTATCAGGCTCTGAACTCATACTGTGATTTTATTGCCTCGTAACTCAAAGTAATCCTATGAGTGGATTCTCTCTTTTTTCGGAGTAGAAAATAAGAGAAAATAAGACATTTGTCTGAAGTCACAGAGATCTTACTGGCAGGTCCAGAATGTGAATTCAGATCTTTCTCTTCTGTTTATGTTCTTGGCATCGTGAAATGCTACCTCCCAGAATGGTATCGTTTTAGGGCAACTATTGCATCTTCAGAGGAAATACTTCAGTTACCTCACCAAGCAATGAATTAACCCCAGCCAGGGAATCTGGAGTCACTGTCACCTAGCTGCCAGTGCTGAGCTAACATGCTGTTAAAGCCAACATTTCTGGTGACTGGTTATAATAGATGATTATCTCATGTTCTTGAGCATCTGCTGAGGGAAAGCACTCACAGGTTTCTAGCTCTTCTAGGCACAGTTTCAGGAAGTTGATTTTCTCCCTTTCCAAACTCTTTATTCTATATGCCTCTCCCTGGGTAATCAAATAGTAACAGTGGTCACACAATTATGCTAAAGAATTAAGTATTGAACAGTGAAATCTCAGGCAACTACCAGTTAATTAGCAAGGTACTAGAAGGAAACACACTTTATTGGAATTCCTGAACTCACATGACTTAGGGAGCCTCATACTCTTCCTTAGAATAACATGTGATATCAAGGTTCTCTTTCCAATAAATAAGAAAATAACTTATAATGCTGTGATCATTGGGAAAAATATGAATTAAGGTAGTATTTTTAATTTTCAAAATTAGGAAGGATTCAAACGAAGTGAGAATAAGCTCATTTACCAGAATTCTAGAACAATGGATTACCCTCTTGGAATATTGTAAAGAGATAATTTTAAGTATGAAGTTCTGACTGGTAATTGTAAGTATTTGGAGCATGTTATCTATTCAGAAAAGAATCAGATATAGGCTCAAGAAGATCTATACTAAATAACAAATAATTACATAGAGGAAAATAAGGCAACTTTGGAGGAATTTTGAATCTCGGAAGCTGATGACAGTCATATCTTCCCACAAAACATAATGGATGCATTGCTAGAAATACAAGTAGTGAGCATGGCTCAAGACCAGTGCAGCAGTCCCATGTTCATTTATGCCTACATGTGTACAAATAATAGTATCCTATATAATAAAAGCATAGTATGCAAAGTGTCCCCTCAACGGAGAGTTGTCCAGGAGTTCAACCAGGGAGTGGGGCCGGCTGGGGGAAGGGAGAGAGTACCCTGATGGCAGCCAGCAGCCACTAGGGACCCTACCAGTGCACAGGCCTCTAAGATTTATATATATGTAATGAATTTACTTTTAAATGCATAATTAAGCCAGCATGGATATGTTGCTTGAAGCACGTGTGTAACCAGGTAATTACAATGCTTTACTTAAAACCTATAAACTTTTAAATTAACACATATTCTGTTCCTTTCTATATTACTTGATATAGCAATCTTTATAAGTTGATTGTTTCTTTTAGCTATGAATCTTTATCTCCTCTATGTAACTTATAAAGTGTTTTGATTAATAAACATTTTTAGAGCCATTTAGGCTTCCAGAAAAATTGAGCAGAAATTGCAAAGATTTCCCATAATAGCCTCACACCCCTTCATCCCCACACAGATGACTCGCCCCTATTATCATTAACACTGTGCATTAGTGTGCTGTAATATTTGTTACAGTTGATGAGCCAATATTTTTTACGATATTATTAACTGAAGTTCATAGTTCACATTAGGGTTCACTCTTTGCACTGAACATTCCATGAGGTTTGACAAATTTATAATGACATGTATCACCATTATGGTATCAGGAAAAATAGTTTCACTGCCCTAAATACCCCCAACCTACATATTTTAATGGAGCAATCTACCTGTCTCAGCTGATTATTGGCTTAGCATGACTGATGACATTGCATTCAAGAAGATAACATTTACAAAGTAATGAAGACAAGTCAACAGAACTCAAAATATTGGAAAGGTCAATACCTAATACCAACTCCTGCTGGGAAAACTGCCAACCTGATCAAAATACCATCTTTGGCTTGCACAAGAGGGAAAAGATGATGAATGCAACTAACATCTTTGGATATGTCACAGTTTGAAATAAGAAATAGATTTTGCCTACTAAAACTAAACACGATACCAAGAACTAAATGCACAATCATTTTATAACTCCGAAGTTATAAAACCTCATTGGTAGCACTCCATCTATAATATAATGTTATCCAAAGGATCTATATTGTTCAATATCATTCTACTAAAAGATGAAGAAATGTTTTAAATAACATTGCAATATTACAGCAACATATACGGAAAAAGCTATGTGTAAGGCAATAATGATATAAAAAGTAAATAGACATGTTCCATATGTGATGCAGCATTAACACTTAAAATATAATTAGTAAATTTATTTTTATGAAAATTTTTGTGTTAAGGAATTCCTTTAAAAAAAGAAAGAAAGAAAAAGGAATTAGTGATCAACTGTTGCACATTATCATGATTTGTACTTTTCCAAAAGAAATTCTGATGATTTGGTAAATGACAAAACTACATTAGGTTAAGTAAAAGAAAGAAGATTTCTTTCCTTGTGAAAAAAAAATAGTCCTAAACTAAGAGATTGACATTCTGCTAAACAAGGCACTCAATTCCATTATTTTCTGTTTCCACCCCCAGGTTAACTTATCGTTACCAGAAAAAGTCACAGAATCGTGTCAGAATATGATTTCTATCATCAACCACACCCTCCACACTTGTTACCTTTCTGAAAAGGTGGCCATGGCCCAATTAAACATTCTCCACACCCTCACCACTCGCTCCACCTAATCCCCCATCCCAGAGAAACATACGTTAACTCTTCCACCCCAGTGCCTGCTATACTTGCCTCTCCTTCTCTGAGATTTGCTCCATCTGCCATCTTCCCTAGTGCGTTTTCATTCTATCTCTGTGTACCCTTTATCCTAGGCCTACAAATTTGATTCAGTTTCTTTTAACCCCACCCAAAAAGCTGCATTTTTTATCTTTCAATTTTCATTGTAAGTTGCATGTACTGAATTTTTTTAAAAGCACATAAGTAGTTGATCAGGCTAATTACATACTTCATATTATGTATTACCTATTTTATATGAACTTAATTTCTTTTAGAAATTGCCTAAAAATAGGCTGGAAATTCCCATGCCAAACAGAAGAAAAGATGAATGAAGATAGAGAACTCGAAGGATGTTAAATTGAAATGGGACTTCCCATTTTCAACTAAAGCTAACTGAATTGAAAGGGAACTTCCAATGATTTTCTAAGATATCTTAGGGAATGTAGATAGTTCCTCCAGGCTGTAAGGAACCAAATTATACAGAGCCTCTTAAGCCTCATGAAGGAATATTGTGTGTGAGTGTGTTTGTGTGTGTGTGTGTTATTTTTAAAGCTATGGGGTCTTTAAAATGCTTAAAACAAGAGAATAAGATAACCAGATTTGCATTTTTTAAAAAGACTCTTTGGATATAGTGAACAGATGAAAATTACAACTCTGAAAACTAAGACCAGTGGCCTGACCATGAAGATGGAGGCCAATGGAACGGGGCTGAGAAACACAGGCACTGCTGGGTCACTGTGGGCGAGCACAGAAAGGTGTCTTCTCAATCCCGCTGCCTCAACCCGGTTGCAAAGCTGGATAATGGTGTGGGTAGACTTCTGTTGTATGACTGCCATCTCTCCCAGCAGCCAGAGTATTTGCCCCATTCCTGACCACCATCAGCACCTCTCCAATTATACCAAAGGAGAGAACACCTCCAAGGAGGCAAATGGCAACAAGGCAAAAGGCACTAAAGAGGTGCCACATTGTACCCCGGGAGGGAAAACCTCTAGTTGTACACAACTGAAGTTGCTGAGACCAAGGAATAACTGAGAGCAGTTCTGTCAGGCTCTTTAGCTTTGTAGCAAATTTGAAAATTAGACAATGGGCACAGAGACATATACAAGAATGTTCACTGTAAGAGCAAAACATAGAAATGACACAAATGTATATCCACGGGAAAATGTGTGGGGGTGGGGGCCTGAGGTAGATTCACACAATTGAATATTATATAGCGATCAACAAATAAACTATAGCTACAATAATAGAAATAAATCTTAGAAATATATGAATGAAAAAATGCAAATATGAGGTTATATTCAGCATAATAAGCATGATATTTTGTTATAAAAAAAAAAAAAACAACTAAAATCCCATTGCTTTGGGGAGGCAACCAGGCCGGCAGGGGTGTTAGTGAGGGAAGAACAAATGACTGAACAGCAGGCTATGTGGTGAGACCAGGCCAGCGGGAGGGCCATGAGGGGCGACCCAGCTGGCAGGAGTGGGGGGGCAGTTGGGGGCGACCAGCCAGCGGTGGGGGGCTGGGGGTGCAGTTGGGAGAAATCAGTGGAGGGTGTTAGGAGAAATGAACTAAGGAAGACCACTCTTTTGGGGAAGAGAAGACAGTGTGCCTGAAAGGGGAGAGGAGCAATACAGGGTCTGAGCAAGATGAGAGTCTTCGGTGCAGATCTTCATGCCTGTCTCCCTGCCCTTCTCTTTGCCTCTTAGACCCTCAAGTTGTCCATCTGGTCCAGTGAAACTCAGCCACCAAATAGAAACAAATAAGAAAATGGGAGAAATAAGGCATTGTTTTTTAAGAAAAACAACAACGCAGACCTGGCTGGTGTGGCCTAGTGGTTGATCATCAACCTATGAACCAGGAGGTCATGGTTTGATTCCTGGTCAGGGCACATGCCCAGGTTACACAGGCTCAATCCCCAGTAGGTGGCGTGCAGGAGGCATCAATCAATAATTCTCTCTCATCATTGATGTTTCTCTCCCTCTTCTGTCTTCTCTGAAATCAATAAAAATATATTTTAAAAGAAAAATATATAATCTAGCTTTCTAAAGCTAGCATTTAACACTTGTCAGTTTTAAATAGTAAACTGTGACTAGCCCAGTGAAATATTGTACTGCATAGGCTCAGATGAAGTCTTTTGGTTATTTTCTGTTTCTTCACCTAATAAATTAGTCAGATACATTGATAATTCATAAAGGTACTAATGTAATATAAATGCTGTTTGGAGCCCTGATAGTATACATTATAGACTCAATGATGTTTTATTTATAAATGTGGATTAGTTTATTCCTTCCCCAAACTCAAATAAATACAGAAATAAAAATAAACTCCATCTATTGACTTTTACTTAAATTATGAGTCTGGCACACTTGAAATATTTTTCCTTGGAAGAAAAGAATGATATGGAGGTGAGGGAAGAACAATTTTGCATAGTGAAACCAGAAATTAATTACTCTAAATAGGAATTCTTAAATTATTTTTACAAGTAAGTGGTTGTGACATGTTCATTTAGCAGAAAACCTTGTGATCAGTGGTAAAAGTAAGAGAAAGGAAAAAAAATTTTTCTCTCAGTGCCATATTTTGAAAAGAGCATAACCCAATTGGACAGTTTATAAAATGTTTTATTATCTCAATTGTAGTATTGGTGGCAGCAACAAGTAATAATCTAGCATCAAAAGGTAGTGATGGGATGGAAAAGACAACTGAACACTCACATGGACTTCTCAGGGAACTGGCATCATCCTGGTGTGGTTGTCATCAAAGAGGATGCCCCTTTTGGAAGAAAGGGTGGAGAGGATGCTGGAAAGGCAGACTGGGGCCCTGGAGTTTTGTCAGGCTAAGGAGATTTTACTTTATCCTGATACAAACCTATGTCTGTTTACAGGAGGAAAAGCAAACCCTCTTGCGATACTTTCACGTGTGTTCATACCCTTATGTCCAACCACAGACGTTGAAAGTCAAAGTGCAGGGAGATAGAATCTCAAACATAGCAGAGGGATTCATTCAAGACCTTGTGCACAAACTTCGGCACTTCTTTAAGTTTTCATATTCACAACTTCTGTTACTAGAACTGCTTTTTTAACCTGCTCTTGTTTTCCTCTCAACATTTAGCTTTCTCCTTTGCCTAATCATCCCAAATCAAAAGAACATCCAACAAAGAAGTGAGATTCTGCTGGTCCTCTTGATGGACAAGTGCTAGATTTTCATGGGCCACTAACTGCTTATGGGTGTGCATAGCAAAACAGAAGTGGTCTCATGCTGACTTTGAACATACTTCAGCTTCAATTTCCCAGTGTCTGGGTTCATTACTAATAACACCTTAAGATGCTGAGTGGGAAGGGAAAAAATAGATCAGGAATCCAATCTAATCTGAATATCTCAACTTATATTCCTTCTTCATCCTTAACTATTGAGGCAACATTGGGCAATCTCCTTGACTAATTTGAAGTAAATTCCATCTAATAAAGAGGTGATATCCAAATTGACCATCACTCCAATACACAAGATGACTGGCCCCATGTGGACACAAGATGGCCACCACAAGATGGCCAGCAAGTGGGGGCAGTTGTGGGCAATCAGGCCAGCAGAGGAGGGCAGTTAGAAGAGACCAGGCCTGAAAGGGAGGGCAGTTAGGGGTGACCAGGCCTGCAGGGGAGGGCAGTTGGGGGGCAACCAAGCTGGCAGGGGAAGGCAGTTAAGGGCAATCTGGCCAGCAAGGGGGCAATTAGGCATTGATCAGGTTGGCAGGGGAGTGGTTAGGGAGTGGTCAGGCTGACAGGCAGAGGTGGTTAGGGGCAATCAGGAAGGCAGGTAGGCGAGCAGTTGGGTGACAGCAGTCTTGGATTGTGAGAGGGATGTCAGACATCCCTTGAGGGGTCCCAGATTGGAGAGGGTGCAGGCTGAGCTGAGGGACACACACCCACCCCCATGCATGAATATCATGCACTAGGCCTCTAGTCTAATCTAATAAAAGAGTAATATGCAAATTGATCCTCACTCCATTACACCCACAAGCCATGCCCACCAACCAATCAGGAGCAGATATGCAATTTAACTCAACTAAGATGGCGGTAGCCACAGAGCTGGAGTTGCCCTAGGCCCTGAGCTCTACTCAAGGCTACAAAGTTTCAATTATAGAAGATAAACAAACCCCAGATATCTGTGGGGCTGGGACCTTGGGTTTCTAGGGGCAACCCAGGCTTCAAGCAGGGGACCAAGGCAACAAAGTTTCAATTATAGAAGATAAATAAACCCCAGAAACCTGCTTCAAGCCAGCCTCACTGGGACCTTGGGTCAACGGGAGCTGTGGCCAGCCTGCAAACAGCCCTCAGCCCCTCACCCAGACTGGCCACATCCCCATGGGGTGAGGGTCCCCACTGGGGGGCTTGGCCAGCCTGCAAACAGCCATTAGCCCCTCATCCAGGCTGGTCAGGCATGCCAGCAGGTGAACATCCCCCGAGGGGTCCCAGACTGTGAGAGGGCACAGGCTGGGCTGAGGGACCCCCTGCCCCAAGTGCACAAATTTTTGTGCACCAGGTCCCTAGTCTGTTAAATAAGAATCATGACAATACTTAGATTTATGGTCATCAGGGGTTCTTACATGCAGATAGAGCATAAGATGTATATAGAAGCATGCTGGAACATGCATGCTGATATAATTATTAGATAATTTGATAAATGCATTACTCCTCATCTATGATGGAAATCCATAAGAAAGACATGCATTTTGAGCTATTTGTCTGATTGTTTCAGTCATTGTTCCCCCATATTGTCCAGTCTGCCTTTTGAATGGCCAGAGTTAGAGGTGTAATCTTTATGGTAGACCAGTCTCCTTGTGAAGCTGTCTAGCCCAGATGGTGAACTCAGGCAGCTGTAAACTCAGCACAATGTTCCCCAGGCACTGACCTCTAGAGAACCATGTGATGATGGAAAGTGCAGTAATTCAAGCTTTCTCAGTCTTACTGGAGATTCCAAAGGTGGTGTGATCCTTGATTCACTCAAGTCTGGTAACATAATAACCTTCACATTTGTATAGCACATGCCAGTTTCCAGCAACTTTATCACCTCTTTTGATTCTCAAAACAATTCTGGAAAATGTCAACCTATTATAACTATTCTCACCCGATATAATAAAGAGGTGATATGCAAATTAACCCTCCTGCCCTCACAAGTTGGCTGCCTATGCCCAGGCTGACAGGGGGTTAGTGAGGGACAACCAAACGACTGAACAAGCAGGCTGCGGAGGTGACCAGGCTGGCAGGGGGGGTAGTGAGGGACGACAACAACTGAACAAGTAGGCTGCGTGGGGCAACCAGGCCAGCAGGAGGTCCATAAGGGGTGACCAAGCTGGCAGGAGGGGAAGGCAGTTGGGGACGACCAGCCAGCATGGGGGGAAGTTGTGGGCAACCAGGCCAGCAAGTGGGGGCAGTTAGTGGCAACCAGGCCAGCAGAGGGGGCCAGTTGGGAGCGACCAGGCCAGCAGGGAGGGGTCAGTTGGAGGCAACCAGGCCAGCAGATGGACAGTTTGGGACAATCAGGCAGGCAGGCAGGTAAGCAATTAGGAGGCAGCAGTGGTTCAGGGTTGTAAGAGGGATGTCCAACTGTCAGGATCGGGCCTACAAGGGGTCCCACAAGGGGTCCTGGATTGGACAGGATGCAGGCTGGTCTGAGGGGAAGTCCCCCACTCTGTGCACAAATTTCATGCACTGGGCCTCTAGTGTTATAAATAAGAAAGCTGGGGTTAGGTATGTGACTTGCCCAAAGTCACCCAGCTTGTAAACAGCAGCGCTAAGAACCAGACCCAGGCATTTCGAATTCAGGTCCCTATTTCTACCTCAATGCCCATACTTCAGAAACTTCAACCACTTTCTGTCTCTTGAGAAAAAAAGAGAGAGAGAAAAAAAGGAAGTCATATGAATTTTGGATAAATACCACTTGATAGAACCATAGATTGGATTGAAGACACTGAATTTATAGCATTGTCTCAGAGGTGTCAAAGGGACTCTATGTCTTAGGATATACTGTATTCAGAGAAAATGAAGAGGAAATGCCTTACTTCCTCACAGATCAATAGCAATCCCCACCTGAGGAGCAACAGTGATCTTGTTAGCTATGTTACAATATCAAATCTTAACAACTTGCCTGAATCCTTGGGTCTCTGAAAGTAACCACATAGTGCCCCCCTTCCTGATTATGATCACTCTCAGGGGGAGTATCTGCAATAGGTTGGCCATGTTGGGGTGGGGGGGAGCATTAACCCTTACTTAATACCTGTCATTGCCATGTGATTTGTTTGTGTGATACCAATAAGGAAATGTAGATTCAGGAAGATGAATAACTTGCTTAAAGTCACTCTTCTGGCAAGTGGCACACCCGGAATTCAAAACCAAGTCTTTCAGACTCCAAAGTCCATGATGTTTGTACTATAACTACCTCCCAAACTCATGAAGCAACAATTTAGTCCTTAATTCTGGGAACTTCCTTGAGATCCTTCTCAATTTATAGATCCATAATAAACCTCGAGATTAGGCATATGAGTCCTGAAAATGGCCCTTCTTTGATCATTTCTAATCACTTCATAACCTTCTTTATCAGGTATTATAACCAACTCAGTTTTGCGTGTGAAGAATTCAAGGGTCAGAGGCAGAATGTAGTATGTCTCCCCACAGCACACTTCTGCATCCCAACACACCTACTCTTGGCCTCCCACAATCAACTCAAATGGCTCTTTCTTCCCCAAACACTTGCCTGTTTCTCATGCCAGCAGCAAGCTAAAATAAATAGTTTGTGGTCTTCAAATACTGTATTCTTAATAGATTCAATTTTTTAGTTCAGCTGACTTGTTTTTAACTAAAAGGATGTTTTTGAATTTGCACTGGGCTTTGAGGAAATGTTATAACAAAGATTTTGCTTTTATGAAATGAAAATAAGTTAATTTGTATTTAATATCACGTTTCTGACAAATACAAAACAAAAGGCAGATCCTAAGTCTTTGGAGAAAAAAGTAACAGATGAAGTCATCAATAGTTTAGCCAATAATAGCTTGGATACCCCAAAGGAAAAACATATAATCAGGTGTCCTCTTTTGTGTGTGCACCTGCCTTAACACATCGCCTGTTTAGATTACTACCAACTCCCCTCCCCCCAAAAAAAAAACCCCACCCAAATAATTACATACATTTAATAGGCTCTCACTGATCTATTTGGTTTTATAAATTACATTCAGGTTGATTATGCTTTGCTTTGTTTTATTGGGATAAGGGGAAAGTGGTTTATCACAAGCAAATTACAAATCTTAAAGAAAAAAGCTCTGAATAAATACTTAGATTTTCCCCAAATCTCATTCAATGAAGAACATTTCAGTCATTTGTGTGCCTTAAAAATCAAAGAGCCTTTACACGTACACTCCATCCCCAAGATCTATTCAGATAGAAGGAGAGATGGTCATTTGGATATTCTAAAGGGATTTAAGCATCTGATAGAGGACTGAAGGTCCCTTTTCAATCCATAATCCATGAAATTCTGTGAAATAAGTAAAATTTCATTTTGTAAAAATATGCATCCCACAATTTTAGTAACATTTTTAATTGTCTATCTTTAGAAAAATAGTTTATTTGATTTAAAATAACCATACTGAGGACCTCACAGCTGTGGCCACATATGGGACCAAGACAGGATTTAAAGTAGCTGAGAATTATAGTCTTATTTTATTTCAAGGGGATCAATTTGATTCTAGACGGCATATACCCTACGCCCGTCCTATAGCGCATCATATTTAAAAACATTGTATTTTTCTGGGAACACAAAAATAGAAATAAATCCCAGTTCCTTCTTTTCCCTGAAGTGTCAACACATTCACTGTTGCCAGCATTAATGACAATTTAGCAGCAGGTTCAATACTGCAGCATTTTTGACAATGAGAGGTGCTCAATATTGGAAGAGAGAGCAAGAAAGGTGATGGAATATTTTATCTAGAAAGGTCATCTATGTATAGTGTGGGGAAGTGTAAAGTTAGAGTAGTGGACTGAATGACCTCCCAAGATCCTCCCCTTCTCCCTTCCCTCCCTCCCCCCGCCCCATCCTACGTCTCTGCAATATTTCCTCTGCTTTCAACTAACCAGAACACCTTATGGTAGAGAAATCTAAATCCATGCATTTGCTCATTCTTTTCTAAAAAGGCAATTGACTTTACATGAAAGACAGAGAGAGAGAGAGAGAGAGAGAGGGAGAGAGAGAGAGAGAGAGAGAGAAGGTGTAAAGCAAAACAAGAATGAAAAGATAAAAGACCTGGGTATATCATCTAATACACAGACCATCTTAATTTCTGACTACCAGAGCAGTACCAGAATCTTCGCTCTCCTGATTCCATTTAATTTTTGCCTGAGTGTACTTGTGTAAGCCTTGAGATGTCAGGGTCTGCTACTCAGCATACATAGCACACTAAGAGATATTTGGCGTGAAGACGAATTTTCAAACTAGTTCAAGAGTAATTGAAAATGGAATTCTGAGAAAAGCTAACGTGTATCCTTATCTCCACATAAACACATCAATACTCATTTTGAGCCTGCCAGCTATCTATCTGCTAGGAAACACTCAATACTGCTCCTTGTACACTGAGCAGATCATTGAGTTTTCTCTCAAAAACTAATAGTACAATCATTTGCAACAAGAAATTCTTCTTTGCCTGATGAAATAGTACCATCCCCAAGCTGCTGTCTTATATTTTAGGAAACACAGAGGTACAGTCTATGAACTTCATACCCACAAGGGGAGCTCAGACTTGGGGCCATAATATCATAGATTCCTGAAGCTGCCAAGGGACCTTAGAGATCATGCAGTCAAACCCCATTATTTTGTAGGTAAAGTAGCTGAGCTCTTAAAAGTCATGTTAATACCCAAGTCGCTTGCTAGTATTACTTTCAAAATTGAATGCTCTCATTTTTCTAAACAACCGAAGCTCTACAGTTCTAGAAAAAAAATACCCTTGGGATAACAGCTTAGCTCCAGTTCTAGCCTAATTTTTAAAAATCATAAATATGTTTACACATTCTGCAGTTAGAGTATGTTGCCTGCTGTGATTCTGGTCCTATTTAGTGAGAAGGTCAATGATTTGGGAGGAAAAAAATATTACAATGCTGCTCCAAATAGCTAAGATTATACCACCACAAAGAAGCAGTTAGAAAAACATAAGAATCTGTTATCTCATTTGATTCTGTGGCAACGCAATGTGATGTGCATGATTTTTCCATTTTACGGATGAGAAAACTTAGCCTGTAAATCAAATGACATACTCAAAATAACAAATAAAGTTGTAGATCTAGGAACCTAAACTTTAAAGAAATAAGCAGATTATTTCTGTAGGAATCAGGTGGCAATAAGATCAAACACAAATTACATGGGGGTGAAAAAGGACGGCTGTAAGGCAAATGAGTGGAGGTACAAGAGATTGTCTGAATTAAAGAGAAAGTGGTTAACAGGATTATTGTCACAGAGAGTCTCAATGCTCTCAGTAAATCAGGAAAGCTCATCTGTTCAGTGTAAAAAAGAAAAAAAGTAAGATTAAGATGGGACAGTTGGAGTAGAGAAAGGGATTGAAGCTGCTGTACCCCAAGGCGATGTAAAGTCACAGAGAACAGGGAAGGTCTTGCAGAGGACAGATTGCATACATTTCTATATGACCCAATTAGTATGCTTTTAGACCTTTTCCAACTAGAAAGACAAGAGCAGAGAATGCAGAGTCAGGCTGTATTTGATCCCAGAAATGCCACACCAGATCCACTGCAAGATCAAGATTAATCCACTGCGAGATTAATGCACCCTTGAACTGTCAAGGTTTAATCACTAATCATGGGACCCAGAGTAGACAGGGATTCAAAACAGTTCAAAAGTCCCTTGATAGCCCAGAGGATGAAGGAGCTGGAAAATAAACAGGAGCTCTGGCTGTGTGGTTTGTTGGTTGGTTGGAGTGTTGTTCCATACAACAAAGATTGTGGGTTTGATTCCTGGTCAGGGTGGTCAGGGCACAATCATAGGTTGTGGGCTCCATCCCCAATCAGGGCATGTATAAGAAGCAGTTAATGTCTCTCTCTTTCTCTCTCTTTATCTATCTCTCTCTCTCCTCTCTCTCTCCCCTCCTTCCTCCCTCTCAAAATCAATAGACATATATCCCCAGGTATTAGAAAAAATAATAAAAAGTAAATATTAGATTCTCTGGTATGAGGGAATGTTCAAGGTACAACTTATAAAAATTGATGACAAAAGGAAATACTAAAAATAATACTACTGATATAATTATTAATATTTTAACTTATCTTAGATATTGGCGATAAACCATTCTCAGTCAGTCAAATTAGATTCCTTGGGAATAATCAAATTGATAAAGTGAAGGTGAAGAAATGGGAAAGTTAAGGGAAAAAATCAGGTATTCAATAAATAAATAAATAAAGTCAAGGATGTTCACAGGAGTTAAAGTAGAAAGACAAACTATAAGCTGAAATTATCAAGATGGATAAGTCATCGAAATTGATCAATAACACAGAGACTAGACAGAAGACACTAAAATGGATAAAAGGTATTCAAAATATAGTACAAGGATGTTTATATTAAAATTAGGTGACAAAGCAACTCTCAACCCAACATCTCTTCTTATTGCAATAAGTAACCAATAAAGGTAGAAGCCACATCACCTGAAAAGAGAACATGACGGAGTCAGGAAATTTCTCATTAAAATTAGATGTTGATTAAATCATGGTAGGAGGGTTGGATACAGTCAAGGAAATTATAGGTATTTCATGACTTTTCAGATCCACAATATAAATGTCTTGGGTTCTCAGAAAATAGAGGGAGCTTTTATAATATTTCTACATCACCTTATTCCTTCATTTGTTCTAAATATTCCTTAAATACACATAGGCATACCTTGTTTCAATGTGCTCCACTTTACTGCACTTTGTAAACATTGTGTTTTTTTAAAAATTCAAGATTTGTGGTTGTTCTAGAGTGAGCAAGTCTATCAGTACCATTTTCCCAACAACATTTGTTCCCTTTGAATCTGTGTCACATTTTGGGTAATTATTGCAGTCTTTCAAATGTTTTATCATTTTTATACTTGTTATAGTGGTATGTGATCAGTGATCTTTGATGTTACCACTATAATTGTTTTAGGATGCCATAAAGCATGTTCATATAAAGGAGCAAACTTAATTGGTAAATGTGTGCCTTGTGTAAGGAGAAGCCGAAAGTGCTGATGTAGAAGCTGCAAAAGGTTATTCAGAAGATCCAGCTAATATAATTAATAAAAGTGGCAACACTAAACAACAGGTTTTCAATGCAGATGAAACTGCCTGATTTTGGAAGAAGATGCCTTTTAGGACTTTCATAGCTACAAAGGAGAAATACATTTTCAAAGCTTCAAAGGACAGGCTGACTCTCTTCTCAGGGGCTAATGCAGCTGGTGGCATTAAGCTGAATAGAATTGCCCATTTACCATTCTGAAAATTTTAGGAACCTTAAGAAGTATGCTAAATTTACAATTCCCATACTCAATAAATGGAACAACAAAGCTGAAGCAACAGCGTATTTGTTTACTACATGGTTTACTAAATATTTTAAGCTTACTGTTAAGCCCTTTTACTCAGAAAAAAAGAAAAGATGTTTTTCAAAATAAGACTGCTTATAGACAATGCACCTAGTTATCCAAGAGCTCTGATGGAGATGGACAATGCAATTAATGTTATTTTCATGCCAGCTAACACAAAATCAATTCTGCAGCCATGGGTCAAAGAGTACTAGAATTTTGACTTTCAAGTCACTATTTAAGAAATGCATTTTGTAAGGCTATAGCTGCCATAGGTAGTGATTCCTCTGATGGATTTGGGCAAAGTCAATTGAAAACCTTCTGGGAAAGATTCACCATTTTTAAAAAAAATTTTTATTGATTTCAGAAAGGAAGGGAGAGGGAAAGAAAGATAGAGACATCGCTGATGAAAGAATTATTGATTGGCTGCCTCCTGCATGCCCCACACTGGGGATCAAGCCCGCAACCCGGGCATGTGCCCTTGACCAGAATCAAACCCTGGGCCCTTTAGTCTGTGGGCTAACGCTCTATCCACTGAGCCAAACCAGCCAGGGCTAAGATTCACCATTTTATAATTTATGGGAAGAAGTCAAAATATCACCATTAACTAGGATTTAGAAGAAGTTGATTCCAACTTCTTTGGATGACTTTGAGAGGCCCAGACCTCAGTGGGTGAAGTAACTCCAGATGTGGTGGAAATAGCAAGAAAACTACAATTAGAGGTGGAACCTAAGGAAGTGATGGAATTGCTGTATTCTCATGATAAAACTTGAACAGAAGAAGAGCTGCTTCTTATGGATGAGCAAATAAAGGGATTTCTTGATATGGAATCTGTTCCTGGTGAAGATGCTATAAAGATTGCTAAAATGGCAGCAACCAATTTAGAATAGTACATAAACTTATCTGATAAAGCAGTGGCAGGGTCTGAGAGAACTGACTCCAACTTTTAAAGTTCTCCTGTGAGTAAGATGCTATGGAACAGCATCATATGCTACAGAAAAATCCTTTGTGAAAAGAAGGAATCAATGTGCCAAACGTCACTGTTGTCTTATGTGAAGAAACTGCCATAGCCAACCCAGCCTTCAACAATCATCACCTTCATCAGTCAGCAGACATCAATATCAAGGCAAGACCCTTCATCAGCAAAAATATTATGACCTGCTGAAGGCTCAGGTGTTGCTTAGCATTTTTGGCAAAAGAATATTTTTAATTAAAGTATGTACACATTTTTTAGACACAATACTATATCATACTTAATAGACTGTTAAAGGGAGGAAACATAACTTCTTTATGTATTGGGAAACCAAAAAATTCATATGACTCACTTTATTGAAGTATTCTCTTTAATGTGGTGGTCTGGAATCAAACCCACACTATGTCTGAGGTTGTCTGTATGCCCAGAATTGTACTAAATATGTAGTATACAGGTAGGGCAAAAGGAGGTTTACAGTTGTAAGTACATAAAACACAGAGTTTATTCTTGTATTATTATTTATTAATTACTAGAGGCCCAATGCATGAAATTCGTGCACGGGGTTAAGGGGGTCTCTCAGCCTAGCCTGCCCCCTCTCACAGTCCAGGACCCCTCAGTAGATGTTCTACTGATGGCCACAGTCTGGCAGCAGAGGCTCAGAGCAGGCGCCATGTGTGTGTGTGTGTGTGTGTGTGTGTGTGTGTGTGTGTGTCCTGCCTGGGGCCTGCCCCCAGCTGCATAGGAGACTTGGAGCAGGCACCCATGTGTGTGTGTGTGTGTGTGTGTGTGTGTGTGTGTGTGTGTGTGTGTCTGTCTGTCTGTCTGATGGGGGCCTTCCCCCAGCCACACTGTGAAGGCTTGGAGCAGGCACCCCTCTGTGTTTCTGTGTTGATCTCTCAGGCTCCTGGCCTCCCATGCATGTTGTTCTCTCCCTTGAGCTGCGGCCATGGCTGGGTGCTGCCTGCCAGCCATGCTTGCCTGCTCCCAGATCACCGTGGTGAGCAAGGAGCAGGCCCTGCTGCTTGCTGCCTGCAGGCTGTGCATGCCTGCTTGCAATCTGGAGTGCAGCGGTGACCAGGGGCAAGGCTCTGCTTCTGGGGTCTGCCCACGCTGTGCCTGCCTGCAATCCGGATCGTGGCAGTGATTGGGAGGAAGCCCTGCTGGGGCCTACCTGCTGGCAGTGCTTGCCTGCTGGAGGGCAGCTGCTCACGAGATGCTGAAGCAATGCCTACTGGGCTCATGTTGCCAGAGTGATGCCGCCAGCATCCTGCCCCACCACTATGGGTGCCGCCATCTTTTGTCACAGAGTGATGGTTAATTTGCATATTACTCTTTTATTAGATAGGATGGTACTATTTTTCACATGAACAACTATAAAACTACTTTTGCCCCACCCTGTACCATAGTGATCCACAGTTATGACCTTAGTTCTCAGCATCCTAAAGTCTTCATTGTAAACATGTAAGGCTAGAAATAATTATGACCTCAAATTTAAGGATAAACTAATCACTCCCACTTATCAGTTAAGAAACTAAGATACAATTAATTAATGTAAGAACCATAGCTTGAAGCCAGGTTTCTGGGTTACTAGCCCAGATTCTTTAGACTAAATTATCCCAAATCACTGTAGCATTTCACCAAGCTTGAAGGACATGCTAAGGGGGAAAAAGTGTTGTTTTCCTAACTTGAAAATATCTGTTTTTACAATCATATCTTTACAGTCTTCTTCCATCTTCTGCTTTCCCCTATCGGCCATTTCACTTGGCAAAGCCAGGGTGAACTGATTTCCCTGTTCTCCTTTTCAATTCTTATCCTACTGTGAAAAATTACCATCCTAGAAGGGATTAAAAACAGAACATGAGAAATACTAGGTAAGAATCTCACATACTCCTGGCATTCTTTTTATTCCTCCATAATGCTAACATATAACAGAGTAGGTGATGAATAAAAGTTAAGTATTTTTAAGTGTCCTTTTAGTAATAGAGTAATCTGTCAATTAAAAAAATTAAATGCTTAAAACAGTTTATGAAAATTTACAGTAATAGACTTTTAACCTTTCCACTAAAAAATAATTTTTGTGACTTTTAGGTTTCATAAATATTTAAGGCCCATATGGTGTATATGCAATATGTGTTTCTGAATCACTAGTATTGGAATTAATATATCAGTGTAGCACATGCTGACATTTCTACAGTTTCGGGTACATACTGTGCCTGACTTTTTCCACCAAAGGGCAGCTGCTGAGAAGCAACGGCAAACCAACTAGACATGTTCTACACTATATCCTAACTCAGAGGAAACAATTTGAAAACTAAACTCTGATCTCTGGGAGAAGAGATGGTCTCATTTAGCTCTCTTACTATGGGAGGCAGAACATCTTCACATACGATGTGATCTTTTGTTTAAGAGAGTCGGACCTGACTGAGTCCAGATCTCTGCAAAGGCTATTAGCTAAATAGCAGGACAGCACAATCCTCCCACAGGGACTCCAAACAAATGGCGATTAAATAAGCCTCAAGGTAAGTAGGAGTCACAGCCTCTTTCCTGTATTTGGCCTTGATCAGGCTCTGATGCCTATACATACCCCACCCTTTGTACAGACATGTACATTCATGCAGCTCATGTTTGATCCTCTCACCTACCAGAGACACATAGAATTCTCTCCAACCACACTGGAGAAGGTAGACTCCAGTAGTTTCCCCTGTGCTTTATCTGTAGATGTAGACACCGCAATAAAACACACTTGTGCAAAGAAAGCCATTATTATAAGTTTAACTGTCCCAAGAGCGAGGCAACTGTTCACAGTGGATCATTTTAATATTAGTTGAAAGAGAAGGATGTGGTTGAGTCTATAGTTTGAGAGCCTTTTTCTGGTTGAGTAGGTTATACTTTTAGTTCTAGAATATTTCTGTGAACGAACAAGGGCACAGCATCCTCATCCTTATTCTTGGTAGGTAATTTCATTCTCAGGCTGGAGAAAATCACGTCATTAAAAATCTCTCAAATATCCCCTGCTCAAGGAAGTTTTCCTTAAAGCCACCAGGAAGAATTAATTCTTCTGTAACTGTGTTAGTATATAGCTCTTTTCTGTGTATTTCTATTCAAATAGTCATGACTGTTTTTATATTTCCAAAGTGCCTTCTATGTATGTATAGGTACTATATAACTCACTGTTCTGTCTGTGATTTATCTGCTTACACATGTCTCCTTCCCTCCCCCCTCCCTTCACAAGGCACTCTTGTTGGAACCAGGACAGAGACTGTAGCCAATTTATCTTGAAATCTGCCAGTTAGTCAGCAATCCCTCCAAGAGACTAAATGTTGTCACTGCCCTTGGGTTGGAAGGCCAGTCAATTAGACCCTGGCCTTTATCTTGTCTACCTAACTTCTGCTAACTAGCCTTAGATCAAACTTTAGTATTTGTTGCCTTTGTTTCTTCCTCCTATAGTTTTTGGAGGAAAATACCTTTTTGCTTCCAGTTATAGAGTGGAACTATAACCACTTTGTAAGCATCACCCCTCATATCGATTATGATTGGTATATGTTTCCTAACTTGGGGCACATTCTCCTGATCAAAGTATTCTGTGTTTTTGTACCATTTCTGTCTTGTTTCCTTTGACCAATGCACCAGGGTCTGTTTCTGAGCCTGCTTTTAGGATCTTCCCTCTAGGATGAGCTCCTTTTTACTTCCTGTCTTCTCCTAGCTCCTTAATAAACCCTGGGACTCAATGGATCTATAATCACGTCTCACCTTTCACCTTCTTTATTATTATTACTAGAGGCCCAATGCACAAAATTCACGCACAGGTAGGGTCCCTAGGCCTGGCCAGCGATCAAGGTTGATCTATGGGGCAACCAGCAGGGTGATGGCGGGGGAGGGGGCCTTGGTGACAACCACCTTGGCTGGCCTGGGATCTGCAGCCAGGGGCAGCTCCTGCATTGAGTCTTCCCCCTGGTGGTCAGTGTGCATCATAGTGACCCATTGTTCTACCCATTGTTCTGACCATATCATCAATTTGCATATTAGGCTTTTATTATATAGGAATTATTATTAATTATTATTATTATTATTATTTTCAGCTCTAAGAGTCAATTCACAATTTTGTCACACCTATTCTCTCACCAAAGCACCTGCCCTCACCTCCAAGAGAACTTTCTCCTAACTTTACAATAGACTCATTTATCTACTCTAATAAAAGAGTAATATGCAAATTAGCCATCACTCCGAGACACCTAAGCCACACCCACCAGCCAAGCCATGCCCACCAGCCAGTCAGAGCGGCTATATGCAAATTAACCCAGCCAAGATGGCGGCCGGCAGCCACGGAGCTAGAGCAGACAGGAGGCTTACATTGCACCAGCAATGGAGTTGAAACTGCCTGCCTAGGCTGGCCAGGCCTCTGCTGGGCCTCTGCTCAAGGCAATACTGTTTCAATTATAGAAGCCATGGAGCTGAAGGAAACAGGAGGCTTCCTTGCCTGCTTAAGCCTCAGCTCAAAGCAACAAAGTTTCAATTATAGAAGATAAATAAACCCCAGAAACCTGATTCCAGCCAGCCTCGCTGGGATGTTGGGTCAATGGGAGCCGTGGGCAGCCAGAAAATGGCCCTCAGCCCCTCACCCAGGTTGGTCAGGCACCCCATTAGGGACCTGAACCCTGAAGTGACTGTGGGCAGCCTGAAAACGGCCCTTACCCAGGCTGGCCACACCCCAATGGGATGAGGGTTCCCACTGGAGGGCTTGGCCAGCCTGAAAACAGCTATGATCCCCTCACCCAGGCTGGCCAGGCACACCAGCAGGTGGACATCCCCCGAGGGGTCCCAGACTGTGAGAGGGCACAGGCTGGGCTGAGGGATGCCCCCGAGTGCACAAATTTTTGTGCACTGGGCCCCTAGTTATATTATAATGCAAAATTGCATGTCAGAGAAAAAAGATCTCTACCACTTTCGTTACACATTTTCAATTACTTTATATTACACATTGACAATTCCATCATTCTTCCTAAACCCTTATTGTGGTAGAAGCAGGGACTGTAGGGTCAAAGAAGTCTGAGTGGAACCCCAGCATTGTCATCTTGCTTAAGTTATTTACCATCCCTGCACCTTCATTTACTCATCAGTAATTTGGGAGTAAAAACACCCAACTACCATATTATTTTGCAAGTTTAAGATTATATAACACATGGTAGGCACTCAATAAATGCTTAACTATTTGTGGTCAAGAAAAAAAACACTTCTACTTATTGAATGGGGAATAGTCAATTTGTGTTCATAAAATCTAAATGAAAAAAAAATGACATTCAAATCAGTTCCATCATAATGTCCTCCAAACCTAAAATTCTATACATTCTCTGTCTAAATTTGATCTGCCTTCTTTCCCATTTTCATAAAAATTACCTGCATATGAAGAGATAACTTGGGCCAACTTATAAAAAAAACAGGAAGCCTAGAATGAACTATTTATTAGAACTATCTGCATTTCCCAACCCTGCATACTGCTCTGTAAATAGTGGTGTTGCCATTGCTCCTCCCAGAGCAAAGATTTAACTGCTATGTAAATATGGCAGGGGCCAATGAAAACTATTTAATTAATTCAGAAAATAGATTTAGATTGCTTTTGAGTCAAGTCTCCACCATCCTGATAACAAACAGCCTGAAAATATAGCCACAAATTTGCTGCAAGCTCACAGTGCTTGCTACCCAGCTATGGACACAAAGAAAACACCATTGATTTTATAAATCAATAAAATGAATACTGTGAGTCAATAAAATTAGAATGGTGACAAAGGTCATGTTCTGGTTCTCCAACTTTTTGTTTGAATCTGCCATGTTCAAGCACTCAAGCTCAATAGCTGCCATGAATAGCACTGAGGGAAAGATGACTGAAGAGGTTCCCTATCAAAGAAAGGGCTTTGGCAATCTTGAGTCTTTTGGGGTGCACACCAAGAGAAAGGATCCCAAAAATATTATCCCTTAAAGTGTACCTGTACAGAGTGTTTTATAATTCACACCTACTCCCTGCCTACCTCTCATAATATATTTGTTGTACAAAGTCAGCCCTAGACACATACATTAAAAAGCACTCCCCTAGCAAGAGCTTCTCATCCACTCATTTATTCACTCTCTCATCAATATTCATTAAGAGCTTTCTATGGGCCAGATACTAAGCTGTAGATACAATGAAGTAAAAGAAAGACACTGCCCTTGTCCAATAGGGGCAACAAACTCTTACAATAGAGTGCTGGGATTCAGTGAGGTCAAAGGCTCACAGATGAAATATCTGCAAAAGCCTCCTAACATTTCCACTGAAACCTGAGGAGTGAACAGACAGTAGCCCAGTGAAAAGGAAGAGTTGAGAGATGAGGCTGGAAGTAAGCAGACATCAGGATTTTTAACTCATTTCAAGGTGTTGAAATTTTATAGTAAATGTAATAGGGAGACCCTGGATGATTCAATGGGGGATAATGTAATAAGAATATTGTTTTATTTTTTTGTTGTATTTCCTGATTCCCATCATATACATATATATTGATTTTACAATAAGAAAGATAATAACAATTATATTTAAGTTTTAATTCATTGAGGTAAGAGAAGTAAAACATAATAGCAAGAAAGTAAGGCCAAGTCAGAAATGATATTGGCAATTTTTAAAAACTGTGTATTGTGTCTTACTAGAGATAGGTGATAAATTTTGCTCTAAATTTACTAGAAACTAGTCAAGAGGGAAAATCTATTAGTTTCATAATACACAAGGTTCACAAATAGGAAGGCCAGAATGGCTAGAAAGGAAGGAGTGGGGAGAAAAGGAAGAAACTAGAAGGGGATGGAGGTAGGCAGATCATGTAGGGAATTGCAAGGACTCTGGATTTTACTTTGAGTGTGATAGAGAGCTTTGTGTGGGTTTGCGCCGTGGAGCCCTGCAATTTGATTTACATTTTAATAGCTCACTGGTAGCTCTGTGAAGGATGGGCTATGATTGGAGAATAGGCCAGTCAAGAATAGAAATAAGGATACCAGTTTGAAAACTATTGCAGTAGATCAAGAGATCTACTGGTGGCTCAGAGTAATATACTGGTGATCTAATGGTGGCTCAGAGTAAGAGGATAGTGCAAAAGATAGAAAAAGTGACCAGATTTAGGAAATATTTTGAAGAGAGAACTAATAGGGTTTGTGGATGGATGGATGGATAGATGGATGGATGGATGGATGGATGGATGGATGGATGGATGGATGGATGGATGGACAGACGAACATAGGGTAAGGAAGAAATACTTCAGGTGAATGAATGTATGTATCATACTGAGAGGAGGAAATTGGGAGGATTTGGCAGAGGGTAGGTTTCAAAGAGGGTAGAAACTCAAGACCTCCGTTTTGGACATATTAAATTTGAGATGCCTTTTGCGCATCTCTGTGTGAAAAGAGGCTCATTAACAAAAGTAAGTGCATATTTCATGGAATGTGAAGACATTTGGTAAGAAAATTGAAGAAATAACATGATGCTAAAAAACCTTTGGCTACTCTGCTAAGTATAAAAGGCTCCTGAACACCCTTGCCATTAACTTTATTTGCTAGAGCATGGCAATTCTCAGTCCAGAGGTTCTGGCTTTACAAATCTGAGAAGCTTCAGCAGAGCCTCTATGCAAACTCCTTCTCCACTCATTTTCATTCAGATCATTCTAAGAATGTTTGCTCCTGCCTTGCTTCCTGCAGCCTCCTGTACCAACTTGGAATCATCACTGAGAACATTTTCCTTTGGGTCTAGGAATTCATCTTTGACCCTTGGGATAACCTTGGCCCTAAGATTTTAGTTCTTACTATCAGACAGGAGAATTAGGCCTTCCATAATTAATCCTGAAATAGTTATCTCTGGGCCCCGCTCAAGTGTCACCTGGCAAAAGAAGTTGCCTATCTGAAATTCTAAGGTGATGAATCAAGCCCTTTTCATGGAACAAAATTGTAGGGTTGGGTTTTTCATGAGACTCAAACAAGATAATAGATTAGAAAAATAATTTTAATGAACAATGATGTTACTCTTCACTGTGGCAGACATTCAATGCTAATTAATAATAATCTAATAAAAGAGTAATATGCAAATTAACCCTCACTCCATTACACCTAAGCTGCGCCCACCAGCCAAGCCATGCTCACCAGTCAATCAGAGTGACAATATGCAAATTAACCCAGCCACGATGGCGGCCAGCAGCCATGGAGCTAGAGCAAACAGGAGGCCAGCTGTGGCCTCCGCTCAAGGCAACAAAGTTTCAATTATAGGAGATAAATAACCCCCAGAACCTGCTTCCAGCCAGCTTCACTGGGACCTTGGGTCAATGGGAGCTGTGGCCAGCTGCAAACATTCCTCAGCACCTCACCCAGGCTGGCCAGGCACCCCAGTAGGGACCCAAACCCTGAAGGGGCTGTGGGCAGCCTGAAAACGGCCCTCAGCCCCTCATCCAGGCTGGCCAGGCACCCCAGTAGGGACCCGAACCCTGAAGGGGATGTGGCCAGCCTGAAAATGGCCCTCAGCCCCTTATCCAGGCTGGCCAAGCACCCTAGTAGGGACCCAAACCCTGAAGGGGTTGCAGGCAGCCTGAAAATGGCCCTCAGCCCTTCACCCAGGGTGGCCACACCCCCATGGGGTGAGGGTTCCCACTGGGGGGCTTGGCCAGCTTGCAAACAGCCATCAGCCCCTCACCAGGCTGGCCAGGCACGCCAGCAGGTGGACATCCCCCAAGGGGTCCCAGACTGTGAGAGGCCACAGGCTGAACTGAGGGACACCTCCCTCCTCCCGAGTGCACAAATTTTTGTGCACTGGGCCCCTAGTAATAATAATAACAGCTACTATAATGAGAATCTACTCTATGCCAGGCACTATACCAGGTGCTTTGGGCATGCCATAATACTGAATGATTGGAAGCAGTTCTAAATCCTAAGAATTATCTCTATGTATAGAAAAGAAGATTAAGGTTCAGAGTGGTTAAGAAATTCACTCAAGCTCACACAACTAATGGATGATGGAATTATCATTAGAAACTAGCTCTTTCTTACTCTACGGCTTATGCTTTCAGATCCCATATTGTTTCCATCGAACTGGTTGGCTATACACTGTTCTAAATACAGCAGCTAGAGAAAAAAGTTTATTGACTTACAAATCGAGACAAGCATGAGGCTTTGAAATGCTGAAATTCTCAATGAGATATAAGTATAAAACTGGCTTAACAACATAAAACCTTTGAAAGAAATATTTGTGAGGCATAAGAAATGGAAACTTAAAAATCAAAATTTTATCTGGCCTTTTGTTGATGGTCAAGATGATAGTCACAGAGAGAAAGAGGTGCCTCCACAAACATAGGAAATAGCTCAGGCTCCCCAAATTCTTTATTCCTTCAACAATTATTAATAATGTGCCAATGACTGATATCATTCACAAGCCAGTAGCAGAAAAATTAGTAAAATATATTTGCTAAAAGAAGTCTATATCAAAGTATGCGCAAACCAGAGGATGGGGCAGCAACCTCCTCCTGGAACAGAAATGGCAAAGGATATCAAAAATGCTGATATTGGTCAGTTTGAGCATTAGAAAACAATCTGACAGCAAGAAAAGACAATAGATTAGAAAAGGGTGAGAAGTGAGAACAGTGAGAAGGCTATCATAATATTCCACAAGAGATGGTGAATGTCTGAACTAAAACAACTATGCCATGGATAGAGAGGAGAAAATGGATTCTTAAGATATTTTCATAGTGGAAATTTTTTAAGCCCCACTTCCTGCCTAATATTCAGAGAAGGGAAAGAACCATGGATAATGAGAAAGATTCTGGGTTGAATATTGGTGTTGGTTAGAGGATTCAAGATGCAATTTATACATTCAATGCCTTAGTTTCAGTTTTCTATGATATTTAGCCCTGCTTTCTTCTAATGCAAATCCATTTGCCTTTATTGAATTTTTTCAAATGACGTCTTGAGGGAGGCTGCAAACAAGTCCAGCAGAAAAGACTTTTCCTAAGAAGAATCGCCAATAATACCTTAATGTCAAAACTCCAGTAAGATTTAGATGTGTTTCCTGGATGATTGCTTAAATGAGGTATCATATGCATCTGCAAATAAAGTCCCCAGCATATTAGAGGTACTCAATAAATGTTAACTATTTTGCCATTAAGACTGAGTCATCAACATTGATCACAGGCTTTCTCTAGATGGTTAATTAATCATCAAGTATTTCTAGCAACATGCACTTATTGAATATGTGCACAGCTCTCTGCAGGCAATACTCCCTACCACGTAGTTGTCTGGAGTTGATTCCTGGCCCATACCAACACCTTTGCAAAGATTGTAAAACAATGAGGTAAAACATCAGCCTAGGAATCAAGAGATTCAGGTTGCAGGACTAGAAGAGCATGATGTTAATGCACTTATTTTACAGTGGAGGAGAGAGGCACTGCTCCCTCTTCATTCAATTGGTTAGAAATGGAGCAAGGCCTTAGAAATGGGAGCTGAAGGCTTGGGGTGGGGTGAGAAAAGATAGTTGGGGGGAAAGGGGATATATGTAATACTTTCAACAATAAAGATTTATTTTTAAAAAAAGAAAAGAAAAAGAAATGGGAGCTCCCAATCTTCATTCAGTGCCTTTTCCATGACATCACATACAAGTAAAACCCATTTACCCTGGAAGACTACCATGGTGTCTAAGTTATTTTATGCACAGATGATACTATTATAAGTTAACTAGCGGCCCAGTGCATGAAATTCATGCACAGGTAGGGTCTCTAGGCCTGGCCAGCGATCAGGGCCTATTGGGGTCTTCCAGCTGCCAGCAGGAGTTTCCCTTTCCCAGCTGCTGGCTGCCAGCTAGGGCCTTCCTTCTTTCCACACTGCCCCCTGGTGGTCAGCACACATCATAGCGAGTGATCGAATTCCCCGTCTCCCTGTCAAATTCCCGAGGGGACACTTTGCATATTAGCCTTTTATATATATGGATTCCTGCAAACCTGAAACAATTCTATATAATAAAAGACTAATATGCAGACTGACCAAACGACAGAATGACAGGTCACTATGATGCACACTGATCACCAGGGGGCAGATGCTCAGTGCAGGAGCAGCCCCCTGGTGGCCAGTGCACTCTCACAAGGGGAGAACTGCTCAACCAGAAGCCGGGCTCACGGCTGGTGAGTGCAGTGGTGGTGGCGGGAGCCTCTCCCACCTCTACGGCAGCACTAAGGATGTCTGACTGCCAGACCATGAGAGGGCACAGACCAGGCTGGGGGATATCCCCTCCCCTCTATCCCCCCCCCCTCCGCCAGCCCTGCTGTGCATGAGTGCATGAATTTTGTGAACTGAGCCTCTAGTTCCTTATAATTAGCTTAAGCAGGTCAGATTCAACCAGCTTCACTAAAACCCCCACCTGCTAATTCACAGGTGACTCTGCTATGCCTTCAGACACTGTGTACATTTTAGAAACTGAACGTGAGCACTTGTTTAGACTCATTGTGATTTTTCTGATTTCTACCTAAAAGGCACACATACAAAAATGCTCAAAAACACATACAAATCTTAAGCCTCATTGGTGAAACCAGTAGAACTTAACATTTTCTACCCAAAGTTCCACTGTGATTTGGTTAGCTTGAAATCAGCATTGAGCCATCCAAGAAACTCATCTGTGTTTGTTTGTTTTTAATATATTTTTATTGATTTCACAGAGGAAGGGAGAGACAGAGAGAGATAGAAACATCAACGATGACAGAAAATCATTGATCAGCTGCCTCCTGCACACCCCCACTGGAGATTGAGCCTGCAACCCGGGCATGTGCCCTTGACCAGAATTGAACCTGGGACCCTTCAGTCTGCAGCCTGACACTCTATCCACTGAGCAAAACCAGTCAGGGCCTCATCTGTGTTTTGAATCTGCCAGGTACACATCTGAACCCAAATACTGAGGTACATTATATATAAACACAAAACTTCTTCATCTTTTCTATGTCTGAGTGTGAAGCCTTGAAAACTGAATTTTAAAAAGGGTATTTATTAGCAATGTCCAAACCCATTAATTGACTAATATTTATAATCTCCTTTGCAAGTAAGCAATTTGATCTTCATTTTGCAGATGGAGAAATTAAAGAGCTATACTGGCTCACTTGAGATTTGATTGCAAATAAAACTCAAGATATAAAGATTATTGGACTACTATTTTGAAAACTGAACATTAGATTACTATTCTGAAAGACAATCAAATGAGTTTGTGCTCTTATTGTTTCTTTTTCTATGTTCCTTATAGTAACTCTCAATCCTCAGTTTTGAGCAATACAGCAAACAGGAATTTATATCCAAAATCCTAACTTCTATATATATTTAGGGGGTGGGCAAATATTTGGTGCGATGTGCATTGTTAATTTCTATCCAAAACCAGTACATTAAATTTTAATGTTTTATCTTTCATGTTTCTATCTTCATTTACTAAGTCATTTTAATCACTAAAATACTTTAATTTTAAAAGTACTACTCTATTTTCATTTTAACCTACATGTCCTCTGAGTTTTTAGCTCAATAAAAGAAATTCTTGAATTACTTACATTAAGGAATTTTTGTTGTTTTTTTCAAAAATAGTCTTCGTATGTAATAGTCATTTAAGCATTTATTATGAAAGTCTTAAAAAAGAACTAGTATTTCAATAAGAAACTAGAAGTATTAATTTAACATGAAGCTAAATGTTTTCTAACTTAGCATTTTTAGATTTTTATGCTTTATATTATTTATCATTTTCAAGGTGTTTTACCAATATTAATTAAAATTTACAGGTCCTATTAAAATCAGGATTATTACTCTCATGATAAAAAAGCTGAAGCAGTCCAGCCAGTATGGCTCAGTGGTTGAGCATCGACCTGTGAACCAGGAGGTCACAGTTTGATTCCAGGTCAGGGCATATGCCTGGGTTGTGGGCTCGACCCTCCCCCTCAGTGTGGGTATGCAGGAGGAGGCCAATCAATGATTCTCTCTTATCACTGATGTTTCTATCTCTCTCTCCCTCTCTCTTCCTCTCTGAAATCAATAAAAGTATTTTTTTAAGTTGGAGCAGAGAATTACATTCAATATACAAAAATTATACTCAGAGAAAATTCCATGCAATCGAGGTATATTACTAGCATACTATTATTTTCCCTTTAAGAATTAAGCACTAAATATGAAACGTTTAATAAGTGCAACATATTGAGGGATTGAAAGAGCTAGTTCTGCTGCTAAATGATGCCTATCCTGAATAAAATACTAGTTCAAACCCTCAAACTTTCACACACATGATTTAATTGACTAGACTGTGGGTTAGTATGTGAGATAGGATAGAGGGGGAAAGGTTTTTAAAAATAAATATTTAAAAACTGTGTAGGAGGTGAGGAAAAGGAATCACCACATCCTCAAATTTCTGAAATGGAACTCACATTTGACCGTGTGATCCCACTTCTGGGAATATATCCCAAGAAACTAGAAACACCAATCAGAAAGGATATATGCACCCCTATGTTCATAGCAGCACAACTCACCATAGTTAAGATTTGGAAGCAGTGCCCATCAGCAGATGATTGAATTAGAAGACTGTGGTACATCTACACAATGGAATACTACACTGCTATAAAAAAAAAGGAACCCCTACCATTTGCAACAGCATGGATGGATCTAGAGAGCATTATGCTAAGCAAAATAAGTCAATCAGAGAAAGATAAATATTACATGATCTCACTCATTTGTGCAATATAGTGAACAACATAAACTGGTGAACAAAAACAGATCCAGAGACAGAGAAGCATCAATCAGATGCTCAGACCTCAGAGGGAAGGTAGAGGAGGGTGGAGGTGAGAAGGAGAGATCAACCAAAGGACTTGTATGCAATCATATAAGTCTAATCAATGGACACAGATACCAGGGGGGTGAGGGCATGAGTGGGGAGTGCATTGGGGGATAAGAACACATATTTAATACCTTAATAATAATAAAAATTAAATTTAAATTTCTGAAAAGCAGCACTGTTATTGCCTTTACCCAATTTCTCTGTTTCACAGTTTAATGTAGCATAAAATACCAAGCCATGTTTTTGTATGTATGTAAATAGGTTTGGCCCCAAACCTTATCAGTTCACACACCCCTAATCGCAACCCAAGTCAATATCCTGGTCTGTCCAAGGCATTCTGGATGAACTGAACAGTTTGAGCCAAAGAATTGAGCTTTGGGGTAGGAGTATGTGGGACAGCATGAGGGCCTGCCCCTCTGACCGAGTATGAAATAACCACGGGGAGGAGAGAGAGAAAGATGAGTCTGGGAAGACACATAGTGATTAGACACTTACATTTGTCATAAATGATTATGAGGGAAATCAATTACGTGAGATATTTCTGATTTGAGAAAAAGAAAATAGATTCTGGAGACAAGCTCATTGGAATTCTAATCAGGATTCTAAAATGTGTTAGCTGTATGACCCCTGGTCACGTTATATAACCCTCCAGAGCTTCAGTTTACTAATCTCTAAAATGAAGAAAAATTAATCCTTGCCTTCAAGGGTTCTGGTGAGAATATATGAAGTAATGCGCTGTGAGGGAGCCTGCTAAAACACGTGACATATAGGAAACCCAGTCAATGTCATATCTTTTTCCTTCCCGCCTTCCCACTGTACTAGTTAAAGGTTGGAGGATCCACAGACAACCTCTCTTAGAACCCAACAATTCTATCTCCTGGGCAATTCATATTTTGAGTCTCCTTAATCTCTTGATCCATCTATTGACGTACATTCCCAAATAAGATACAGTGTAAAGTTGCACGATTATTTTCCTAGCTTGTTTTTCTTATTTTGATGTTCCAAAAATGTCTTGATAACCCTGTTTATGTAAGTACTAGAGGCCCGGTGCATGAAATTCTTGTAGAGATGTGGTCCCCAGACCTGGCTGGCAATCAAAATGTGAACATCTGGGTGAAAGGGCAGGTCCCAGCTGACCTCTGGGCCCTGGGCAGAACCTGGGCCCCCAGGCCCCCGCACTCCTCCCTCCACCTGAGTCATTGGCCCCGCCTAGCTCCCTCAGCACCTGGGAGCCCGGTGGCAGCCCCAACCCCTGCTGCTGTGACTGGTCACTGTCTGCGGGGGGGATTGGGCACCACTTGCACTTGCCTTGGTCTGGCACTGCTCACTCACCTGCTCTACCATCCCTGCCACAATCCCACTCTTGTCAGGCTGGGCCATCAGTGCCTCCACTGCCACCTGCTGCAAGCACTACAACTCCAACACTTGCCATGTTCTGCGCCACCCCCTGGTAGTCAGTGCATGTCATAGGGAGCGGTCAAACTCCCGGTAGAGGGAACAATTTGCATATTAGGCTTTTATTATATAGGATGGTATGCATTCCAACTTTAAACTAAGGACATTCCCATATCTCCACAACTACTCCTCCCAGCATGTCTCCTCTCCTGTCTTTCTCGTTCTCTTTCACCCTCTGCATGCTTACATATACACACACACACACACACACACACACACACACTGCAGGAGGGGATGGGGGACATGATCAAAATAGCACTATCCAGGAATGGCAGCTCATCCCTTTTCTTTCTAAATCCAGAAGAACTTCTAAAACGAAGAGGGTGCCTAGAGGTCTGCAATTGTGTTTGGAAGTCCCAGAGATATGCCTCCGATTAGTAAACTTCAGGTCACCTTCAGTCTACCCTGGAGGAAAACCACACCTGCAGCCTGGCCCTTCCCAGGCCTTCGGACTCCAGGATGAGGTGTTGAGCAAGTACAGTCATCTAAGACATTTAGATTCTTTGAAGAATGCAACATTCAGAAGAAAGAAATAGGAAAAAAAATGAGTAAAGACACTTCCTTTCAACACTTACCTTACCAGTTTTAAAGTACATCTAAGAAGCAAATAAACCACTAGCAGGGTACGTATCTATCCACGGGGCTTTCTCCATACCACTATAGTCAGAGGGAGAGAAGAGAAGAGAAGAAATGGAGGAAGAGGAAGAAGAGAGAGAGAAGAAGAGGTGAAAGGAGAGGACAGGAAAGCTTAATCACAAAACTCATTTTCTTTAAAGCTGTAGGGACCATCAGTATTACTGTTAGCAAACCCAGGTCCACATCAAAGCATGAAACTGGTATTATCCTACCACTCTGAAGCAGTTGTGGCTCTGCTCCTGAGAGCATGGTCCTTACCAAAAGCTCAAGGAACCTGTCAGGTCAGTCTCAGCAGCCTTTCTGGCCCCGCCCCACAGCCCCAGTCTCAGTTCCTTCCAGAATGCCTTGTCCTGGCTAAGGTCTTCAGTGATGCCTATGTGCAACCAAAGCTGCTTCTTTCTAGGTCTCCGGGGATCCCTGACCCACCTTGTGATAACAAGCAGTTGAGATGGAGTCGGATTTCAGCTGGCTGGTTTTATCAGTGGTACCTTTCATAAAGAGCTAGAGCATCTGGAAAAACTCTTGGGACATTCAGAAACTTCAGTTAACCGTAGTCTTCAGAAAACCGAAGTTTGATGAAAGCTAATTGCAATGCAGGGTCATTACGTATTTTCCTTCACTTCGGTTAGTGCCCTTTCCCCTCTAATGTTTTTTTCTTACAAAATATGTTCAAATAAGTGTTCTCATTTTTAAGGTTTTAGTTTTAAATATAGTATCCATGCATCAGCAATGTATGCGTAACTACTGGGAAATAAAACATCATGCACATACATAAAACATAACATAATATTGCAGCAGATCAGCATGAACTCTAAAGGGCCTGTCTTGTCGTGAGACCTGAGTCATTCTCGGGCCTCTTGATGCCTTTGTGGCTGGGCACAGAACAGATGATTTTTTACCAGCACTTAATTTTCATGGGGTCTCCTAGGCATTTTTAGCGGAGAGGCAGGAAAATCACAGAAAAAGAAAAGCTTGAAAAATGGATCCTCTTCTGGTACAGGGAGGCTGGTTCAGTAGAGTCTACTGCCTGCCCCTCCTCCTCTCCAACCCCACTCCCCCCACTCGTATTCCCACAAAAGCAATAAATCATGTAAGGGGAACGAGAGGGGTTCAAGGACATGGAGCTACATCCTAACCCCTAACAGCACACACACACAAAAAGCAAACGAAAGTACTTTAGTCCTTTGCCATAACCTCAACACAGCTAGTTTTCTATAGTACCTACCGATTTCCTCCTTATATTAAAGAAATACTTGCATCAACCTTATTGACTGAGCCTCTGATTGCTAAGGTAAATATCTATCTTATAATTTTATTTCGTAGGCATTTCTAAAACTTAGCTCTCATTTAAAAATTACCATATAGGGAGTGCTGAATAATTCCTTTTAAACTTATAATTAAACTGCTATGAAGCAATGAAATTTAAATAGCTCACACACACACACACACACATACACACACATTCAAAGCCTTTTGTGAAATTTTTTAGAATACTCTGCTTTGTCACAAATAGTTATAAAAGCAGATAGATTTCTGGGTGAAAAAAAAATGTTGCCTAAACCCAAAATGGACTTATCAGCATATGTATCAAAATGCAATTAGTTGATGGAAATGTTAAACTAAGAAGAACTATGGAAATAATTTGAGTGATAAAGTTTCATTCAGAAGCTTGACTTTGTTTTCAAAAAATGAGATGCCATATCATGGTCTATACAGAAATACATCAGGGATATTTCGATGGGATGCATGTAACCCTAATGAAGGTTTACCATTAGAAATTACCTTGGGTGTACTCATGAAGCATTTAATTCAAAGCATCAAATAAACACACGTCATGTGAGCTTCTAGTTTCCTAACTATAACTTTGAGTCTCTAGTGAGGTGGAAGTTTATAAATAAGTAAGTACCAGGTTGAGTCTCTCCACAGAAGTCTTAGGGACCAGATTCTTTGGCAACAGGGTGAATCACAGGGGCAAGTGAAATTTCAATCAGTTCTTTTTCACCTTCTCTCCATCAGGAAAATCACACTGATTTATTTTTAGATAAAAGAAAAAGCAGCATGTATTAAGGCAACATTTGGTAGAGTTTACATTTATACTTCATGATAACCTATTGATACTATACTTTGTCAGATCATGTTGATATAAATTGGAACTGAATTTGACAAATTCTGTCAAGATGGAATAGTTTCTGAATTATATGCATTTGTCAGCAAGAAAAACAAATGCAAAAAATGAAAATATGTTTCAAAATAAATTTACCAGATTGTGTATACTTTTCATTTTATAGCCATATAGGTTTTGCTATCTAACCTTCATTTGAATCAAGACGCACAAGTTCTATCAAGATATTTCTTTCCTTCTGTAGTTGAGATTTATTTAAATATGTCATATTTTTTCAATATCCAAATGGATTTCTTTAAGGCAAAAAAAAAATGTTTTTCTATGATATAGATTACTTACCTATGAAGTAATTTTTATGATGTGCTAAATCTATTATGTAATGTTCAGGTTTTTGTTACAGATGTATTTTCTTTTTGTAAAAATGCAACAATATGTATACAGTACTGAATAAATGTACTTTGGAATAACAATGATTAGATATACCAAATTTAATAAGTATTACTTCCGTGGTAAATAATATCAACAAATAACATTTCTCTATTTTAAGCATTTGCTGAATATAATGTTTATGTATTCTTCTTTTCTCCTTTGCCAAATGTGGAAGCTATTCCAATTTCCATACAAATTTACTGGTATGTTTAAGGGAATGTCATTACAATGTTATTTATCTAAGTTCTTAGAAAAAAAAAAAACACAGAAAGAAAGAATAGAATTTTGAGCCTATAAATAAGTGTTAAAATGATGTGCTATATGGTGATATATATATATGTGTGTGTGTGTATATACATACTCACATACACACACACATATATATACATTCAAAGTATTATATATTATGATTAAAACTTTTTTCAACTATTTGCTTGTTCAGTAGAACTCATTCAGAAGATAATCTGTGAATAATCAGTCCCATTTAGTACATACCTTCAGTTTATAAGCAAAACTACACATACAAATGGAATGTTGTTTCCTTTAAGCAAATTAGAAAGTCAGCAAAAACACTAAAAGGAAAAGCATGAAGTAAAATTGTCATGTCATACAAATGAATGTGTTGAATGAATATAGTCTGCATATGCACACCCTTAACACTGTCCTGAAACCGTGGAGGTTTCTCTAGCAAATATGTGCTTTAAAGAATAATCTTGAAAAAGCAATGCATTTTAGGTGAAACACTGTTTTGTCTTAAACATATTCCTACTCTTTTTTCTGAATGACCTTATTTGCTCATTTGGGAGAAAACTTGTAAAAGAATTATTCATTGTTTTCCATGCATAAATGTTCAAAATAATTCACCACACTTAACCAAATTATTTTGAAAGTATATGCAGAAAGAAAAGAATGCTTAACTTTCCCTGCCTACATGTGAGAGCTTGTCAGCATTCGACTCCAAGGCCTTTAATCCCAGGCTTTAAATAATGCAGATAACAGTTGATTACTCCATTGCAAGAACCGTTGAGCTCTGCAAAATCTGAGTAACACAATATTTTCTACATAAAAAGCTAATCTCAAATACTAGGCATCTAAGTAAAATTCATCCTGAGACCAAACCATGCAACCCATTTTTGCCTTTAGTACATAAACTCTGGTAAATACTGGTGTCGTTTACTACCAAGTAATTCTGCCTCCTTGCCTTCATTACCAAGCCATCTAGTTCTACAGCTTAATTTGCTGAACTCACAGTCCATACTTTTTCTGGATTTAAAGGACTCTTTGAGTCATAACAAGTGAAATGCTTAGTTATGTTACACAGGAATCCAAAAGGGCACACAAAATTTTAAACTTAGAAAGAATACTGCTTTGACATTCACTTCTATTCCTTTAGGAAAATAATTGTTTTATGTCTCTTGACAACCATGATTCAATATCTGCTCCCTCTGTTCACTTGTACACATCAGCCCTTACAAAGGAGCTTTGCTCACTTGGCTAAATTACAACTTGAGTAATGTAAAACAGACAGAATAACCAGGAAATATTGGCTTTCAACCCCAAATCAAAAAGTGACAAAGTTTTGCCATCAAAAGTATCTAGCTGAGTCCCAAATGGATGAAATTCATCCATAAAGCTGACGTGTATAACACTTCACTTTGATGTATATGAGTATCCATATATGTCTGAGCATGTATTCATAATTATCACGTAACCAGATAAATAAAAGAAATACAATTAGCTTATAAACATCAGATAAACTTCCCCCCCAAAAAAAATGATCAAAGTTCAGCCAAGAACCCAGATTGTAGTGGCATGGAACATTTTGAATCATTTCCTTCTCTAAAACTATTCATCCCATTCTTTTCTCTAAATCCCTGTCTAAACATAGGAATAATCAGTCCCTCTTGATTCTAGCAAAGCAAGGTTAGTTGTTTACTACACCCAGAATGAAACATCACGAAGTAGAAAACCTACAGATTGCATTCAGTATCACCAGTAAGTATCACATTGGACTACTGCTCATACCATTTGGAAACCAGTCCTCACATGACTACTGGGCCTGACACCTCATCCATCAGCAGGGTGCCCAGAGCAGAGCTGGACAGTCTTCCTTGTGCCATCTCCAGAGTGGAGGCCCAGCTGGGAAACAGGCTTCTCTTCCAATAGCAATTAGATCTTTAAGATCAGGCCTGAGCCATTTGACCTAAAGCCATCCTTCCTCGCAACAAAGTCTCCAAAAATCTTCGGAGGAAGCCACGGAGAGTGAGGCAAATGAGGAGAAATCCAGGTCCCCGTGGCCTGATTAGAAACTTTGTTGTGTCAGATAAACTTTGGCCACTGAGAAAAGTATCCTACAGTTGCTCTGGCTTTAGAAAGATTTGTCCAGGGCTCCTCAATCTTCTTTTCACCCTTCTCTCTCTCCCTCTCCCTCTCTCTCCCTCTCTCTCTCTCTCTCTCTCTCTCCTCTTCTCTTGTTTCAAAAGGGGCCTCTGGTCAGCGCTGATTAATAAGTGTTTTTTGCTGTGAAGTGTTGAATAATAGAGGATGGCCGGTGACCCAGGAAAGACTAAACCTTGCTCTGGTTTATTGTAAAGCTGAGAAAGGGGCTTTAGGCCCGGGACCCCAAGCACTGACCCGCACACATCCCGCGGATCGCCTATTCATTCTCACAGCCCCACAGTCGCCCGGGCTCCTATTGTTTGCCAAGCAACAATGGAGATTTCGCAGGGAAAGTAAAGCTCTTTTCACATTCCTCTCGGGTGTTTTGCATTTAGGGAGCCACCGGCCTCCACTTTTACCTTCCCCAGCATTCCTCCCGGCAGTTAAAGCGGTTCGTTTTGGGGAGAAACTTGTGTAAGTTTGGCGCTTGTTCGCCCAACACCAGCGTTAGGAGGAGGCGAGCCTGGTGGGAAAGGAGGGCTCCGGAGATTTCCTTTTTTTGTTTTGTTTTGTTTTTGAAATGCAGTTGGAGGACAGAAGCTGCCTCTCTGGAGGAAGGGGGTTGGGGGAGGGGAGAAGAAACAGAGAAGAACGCGCTCCCAGGCCGGGGTGGTCCGCGCGCCGGGGACCGCGGGCGCAGAGGCGAGCGGCCGGCCAGGCAGCGGCGGCCCCGCTCGGCCGCCCGCGAGCGCTCGGAGCGCCTGGGCCGCTCGTCCCCATTGCGCCTCCTTCCCACGCTCCTCGGCGTCTCCTCGCCCGGCCCCACGGCCCGGCCCCGCTCGGCCCTGGGCAGCACAGCCGGGCGCGGTCCCGGAGGGAGTGCGGGTCAGGCCCCCTCCGAGGCGCCTGCTCCCGCTCTGCGTCCCTGCACCTGCTCGGGCAGTTTCTCCGAATGTTCTGTGACCCAGGGATCCGGCTCCCTCGGGGCCGGCTTGGGGCGGGGGGGGGGGGGAGGGCGGGGGGGGGCGTCGGGGCCAGGCGAGGTCAGGCCTGGGCTCCTCCGGGCGCGCGCAGTCGGCGGGCCCCTCGCCCTGGACCAGCCGCGTAGACCTGAGCCCCGCAGACGTGGCCGCCTCGAGGCTGAAGGCCTCGGGGGGCCCCAACCGGTGACTGAGCCCCGCCGCGTGCCATCGAGGGCCGGGCTGGCGGCGGGTCCGGGAGAAGGGCCGCGGGAGGGCGCGCAGCGTGGGGCCATTCAAGGCCGCGCTCACGCCTGGCCCAGGGACACACCCTCGCGGCTGCCCCGACCCGCCTGGGCTCCGCGTCCCGCGCGTCCCGCCACGCGCCTCCACAGTCCCCCTGCGCGCGGGGCGGGGAGAGGTCGAGGGGGAGCGAGGGTGCGGTCGCTGCCCGGAGCCCCCCCACCGGTACTTGACAGCTTTGGAGCTAAGAGGAAGAGGAGGCGGAGAAGGAAGAGGAAGGGCAGAGAAGGAGGAGGAAGGGCAGATGAAGAGGAGGAGGAAGGGCAGAAGAGGAGGAGGAGGAAGGGCAGAAGAGGAGGAGGAGGAAGGGCAGATGAGGAGGAGGAGGAGGAGGAGGAAGGGCAGATGACGAGGAGGAGGAGGAGGAGGAAGGGCAGAAGAGGAGGAGGAGGAAGAGCAGACGAGGAGGGGCAGCGCCGGGCGGGAATTCTGAGGGGCTAAGGGGAGGAGGGCTCATTGTCCGGTCCCCCCAGTCCCATTGATATGCTAATCTCTTTTCTGATGCCATAACAAAGAACACCTTTGCACTTTTAAAAGACTTTTGTGCCCTGGCTACAGAAGTTTATTATCCACTAATTAGCAACAACTCTGGCAATGAGTTGGGTTACATTTTCATAAGCTCCGAGCCCTGGAGACGAGGTGCGCTGGGCAGGAGGAAGTTACCGCGTTGGCAAACCCAAAAAAACCCGGGGCCGCAAAGGAGTCTCCGATCGGGGCTCCCCGGCCGAGGATGGGAGGCTCTGTTCCCCGAAGGGGCCGGAAGGTCCCGGAGAAGGTTTCCTGGGGCGACCTGGAGCCTGGATGTTAGGTGACCTTATTTGATAGACACTGTGGCCCGCGTCCCCAGAGCTGCGCGGAGGCGGCGGCTGCCGGCCGCTGCGCAGGTGTCCCGGCCTCGCCATCTGCCAGGGGTAGGGGGTGGGGGGAAAGGCCCGGGCGAACGTTCCAGCATTCGGCTCTGACCTCCGGTGCTTTCCTGCGCAACTTCGACCCGGAATAAACAGCGGGTGAGGGATCGGCCCGCGCGGAGGAAACGCCGAGGCCGCCTGAGTTTCCTCCTAAGGCCTCTCCACCAACAAGGCTGAGAGTCCAGGATCCGGGAAGAAGAGGCAAAGCTCGCATTGCCATAGCCACGGGGTGGGGGTGGGAGGGTTTCTGGACTGAGGGCCCCCCTGGGGTCGTCAGAAGTCGTCACCCCACAGGGCAGACCCTTCTGGCGAACCAGAGCTCGGAACCGCACTTGCAGGCGGCGAGATGCGGTGCGCACCGCGTGACCTTGCCTCCCTCCGGCTTTGGCAAGGCGTTCCGATCTGTAACAGCCCCACATCCCAGGTCAATAAACTGGAAACGGATAGAATGAGCATCATCCGGCGAAAGATAAAGGGCAGCAGGGCAGCGGAATGATGCGCATTCCTTCTGATGCCTCCAAAGAGAGCCTTGTCTCCCGCCGCTAATAAAACGCGGAGCGTCCAGGCCTTTGGTCTGGGCTCAGCCGCAGAGATGTTAAGTCTTAGGGAACTTGTGCCCCCAAACTCAGAATATATATGTGTGACTATATAACACAGGTACATATGCTTTCTATTTTCACAACACTTCCCTTTCATTGTCAGTTTTCACTTTTGCAAATACCCTGCCGGAGGTATTGTGGACTTCAAGCAGATGTCAGCTGGGTGCTGGTGGCCTACGCATCCTCCTGCGGCAGCAAAGGCGGCCGAGTCCGGTTTGATAAATGTTCAAGGTGAAACACAGCCTCACCCCAAACCCCAGGGTGACTTAGGGCGTAAGAACGGATATTCAGAGGAGGTACTGTGGCGAGGTACATTGTTCACTCCCTTTCCATGGAACTGAATGCAGTCATCTGCCATCCCAATCCCCGAATCCAAATACAATGTTTCTCAACAGGCAGTGAGAGCCAGAAAATGGGGGCTGGGGACTCACGACTGAACAGAATTTTGCTGAAGGAGATACAAAGATAACCGAGATATTGGATCCCATGATCTTCCAGACAAGAGTCTCGGGAGCAAGAACAAATTCCCAGATTTCTCCCCATCAGTGGCCTTGGGTGGGGTGAGGAAGGAGGTGGGTGGCGAGTGTGGTGGGGAAGAGGAGGTTTCTATTGTCACCCTCGGCCCCCTTCTTTGAGGAAGAACAATGGCCGGGGCTGGGGTTCTTTTTCTCAAAGAGAAACTGCGGGAAGGCAGAGTGGCTCTTTGTGCCCCAGCCCCTTTAGAGGAGGGGGAGCTGTACACATGACCCCCCTTGACCACTGGGCAGTATGGTGAGCTCTGGACCCCTCAGACGCTCCCTGAGAGGTTACCAAAAGATAAAAATAAGGCGCCCTGTCTCGCGTAGGCCCACTCAGCCACCGGAAGAACCCCGAGCAAAGCCGAGAGACCTCAGAATTCGCCAGGCGAGGGGCGGGGGGGATGAAAACCACTCACACTCCCAGGGTATGTCAACCTTCCCCCACCCATCCCCACATCTGATCACCATTGGGTCTGCCTACGTGTGAGTTTCAGATTAAAGATGCATTTATTTATTTATTTATTTATTTATTTATTTATTTATTTAATCCTATGGATCTTCCCCTACACACACACACACACACACACACACACACACACACACAAGACTCAATTCCTTTCCAAGGAGAAGGGTTGATTTAAATAATAACAATAAAAGGCTCTATTTTAAATCAAGGGGGGGGGGAATCATATGACTGTGACCTTGACGTGGGAAAGAGGGAGGGGCAGGTAAATTTGGGCCCAAACCACTGGCCTGTGCATACCTGGGCCACCCTAGGCCCTTTCTACCGACCAGAGGGGTTTATATATTTTCGAAGGTTACCATTTGCAGTTCATTTGCTAAAGTTGGGAACTTGGTATTTTTATATTACGTGAAATACATGATTTAATTATACTCCAAAAACAAATTAAGGACAGGCCTTCCACACAAACTGGAGGCAGCTAAATGCTCTTTTGTGCCTGCAGCCCTCGGGTTGTCAAAGAGGCTGCTGATGCATGAGAAGTGACTGACTGATTTAACTCATTGGGATGCAGGAAGCGACCTGCCCTCTTTTGAAAAAAAAAAAAAAGAAGAAGAAGAAGAAGAAGCAAGAGAGAGAGAGAGGCTGACTTCAGGCTGGAGAAGAGAGGGAGGGGAGAGGAGGGAAAAGAGGGGGGGGGGAAAGAGAGAGAGAGAGAGAGAGAGAGAGAGAGAGAGAGAGAGAAAAGAAAACGCAGAGGGAGGGAGGCAGGGAGGGAGACCAAACCCCCGCTTGACTGCGTTGAAAGCTTCTGAATTTCAAGCAGAAAGTAGAAGGAGCCCCATAAGGCAATGAGCGTCTTTCCTTGGGCTGCGTGTGCAGAGCGTAGACAATGAAAATCTCCATCCCCCTCCCCCACCCCCGCTAGGCAACAAGATTTTTGCTTTCGTTCTTTCTCGACGTTGGAAGATGGGCAAAATCAAATATTACAGAGATGCGTTCATGCTTTCCAAACAAACAACCTGACCTAACGGGCTGAGACGCGGATTACCCAAGCGCGCACGGGCTGTGAGTACTCTTTTCCTGCCTTCGCCGGGCTCCGTCTCCTCGCTGGCTGCTGGGGAGTGTTTGCTTTGTGAATCGGAGCGCCGGGTGAGTTGGGGAGTTGTCATTCTCAGGGGCTTCCTCAAAGCTTGCACTTTCCGCGCGTGAGAGGGTAAAGCGTGCCCTTCGTGGTGAGCTCGCGGAGCGGGACGCGGTGACGGGGAGCAGTGGGCGCGGGCGGCGGGAGGCACGGGGTCCAGGGGACCCCGCATTGCCGGCATCCACGAGAGCCTCCCGCCGGGCTCCGGGCTGCAAGGCTGGTCCCAGGCACTGGGGGGAAATGGAGTCACAGAGACGCCTTTGCTCCCGGACTCCCAGAAGCAAAGTCGGGATGAACTGGGAAGAGGTAGCCCAGGGTGGGGGAGAGACAGAGAGAGAATGTGAGTATCCCCGGCCTGGAATGGAGTGCGGAGCCGCGGCGGGCTGGCCTCCTTGATTTGCGGGGCTTAGTCTCAGCGGGGATAGCTCTGTGGCTAGCATCACCCCATCTCAAATAAAGCACCTTCGCGAGGCAAGGGTTGAACGAGGGTGCAGAAGTGTCTCTCGGGGCGTCCGGGCGAGAGCAATGGTGCTTCGGGGAGGTGTTTGGGGGCCGCTTGTAAAAATGCGCAAGAATTCCGCAGGCCCACGCTTTCTTTGTGTGCCGGGCGGGCAGCGCCAGGCGCTTTGTGCTTCCCAAGGAGAAAATGGCGAGTTCTATTGTGTTTAGGCCATTTTCTTCCGGTACCAGGGTTTTCCCAAGTTCTAAGCACTTCGTTGCAAATAGCTTTCTCATGCCTGGTGAAGAGTTAATCACTGAAGTTTGGTCCCGTGGCCCGGCGTGGGGAGCCTGTTTTCTTACCATTGGGATGCTTATATCAAAACAAAAATATGGCAAGTGTGTGCAGGTCCGTGCCCTTCAAAAGATCAGGAGAGGTTCTCAAGGATTCGGACAATTCGTGTCTGTGTATACGTGTTCATGTACATATGTGTAAATAACAGTTTTCCTGATAATCTGGAGGAAGGAGGGAAGTTTTTCTTTATTCTCTTGCCCCCAGAAAATGTTACTCTGCCGGGTCAGTCTTTTGTTTTTGTAAACCGAAGTTGAAGGTGAAATCTGGTGGGTTTTTTTGACAGAAGGAATTATTAAGTAGACTTAAGTACTATAGCATATGCCTCCTTTACTTCATTAGAAAAAAATAAGCTTTTAAAAGAAGGGATTCAATGTAGTGCTCTCCAGTGTGTGTGTGTGTGTGCGCGAGAGAGAGAATGTGATTCCTATCTGCCTATATGTGTCTTTCTATGAACAGAGGTAAGAAGGCTGTTGTTTGGCTTTTTCCCCTTAATCTACCATTTTTGTAAAAATTTCTGCACTTGTTAAACTCTATGTAAAAATGGACAACCATGCCTATACAAAGATGTCTATGTGACTTTTTAAAAACTGTGTGTGTGTGTGTGTTGAAAATACTATTTTATATTTACTACAATTCTTTGGACCTCTAAATGGAATGGTGATTTTTGTCAGCTCAAAAATAATGAAATGCAAACTTTCCCAATCTGCTTCCTCTGGATTTTGGTGGCAAATATAGAAAAAAAATGAACAGAAGCAGGATGGGAGAGAACATTGAAAGCCTACAGACGTTTTCCTCTTTGACATTATCTTAAAATGCAAGGGCATCAAATCGGTTAAATGTGATTTATATTTTTCAAAATCCACCACCAGCATCTTCATGTGGATCAAGACCATGGACAGCGAACTAATATTCAATCACTGAGAAAAAGGGACTCTAGTAAAATTTTGTGGGAGCAGAATGAAAGTTTACATTCAAAACACATTAGGAGAAAAAAATCCCTCTGATTTTTAGAAGGAATCAGACTCCTATAAAGTGTGGAATTTCAAACTTATCCAAACCAGGTTTCAAAAAAACAATGACTTACGTATCCTCTGTCTCAAACAGTATATGTTCTTTATCCACTTAAAATAAGATGAGGTCTACCTTTTGTGACTGGTAAAGAACAAATTTAAATCCATCCATTAAGATGTGGGCTGTTTTTTAGAAGGCCTTGAAGCAGAACGCCAGTAGAGAAATTTTACCATTTCAGGCTGGCATTAGCTGAATGACACTAGAGCAAATTAAATAGATTTTTATCAGCGACTGAATTTCTAAATGCATAGAATTGGAAAAATTAAATGCCATTTTGATAGACAGGGATAATATGAGTAGAGATATAATCCAGCTACTCCTTGTACTTAGGCATTGCAGTCTTTAATTAACCATGCAATGTTGTGGACAAACACTTTTTCCTAAGAAAGTTGCATATATTTCATATATATATATATATATATATATATATATATATATATATATATGCTTACTGGATTAGGGGCAGAGGATTGGTTCAGTGTGGCTCTGTATAAAAGACTAATTTATTTTGTTTCAAACATTGTTTGAGTTGCCTTTATTGCTTTATAGAATTTCACTTCATTGAAAACCATTTCATTTGTGGGTTACATAATACATTCAATGTTGCTCATTTAAATTTCCAACTTCAGGTTATCTTTGGTTTATTTTATAACCTGACTTCAGAGGGACTTGTAAAGGCCTGTGGAATCATATAAAGAAAAAATAATACACTAGTTCAAGACATTGGAATAGCTTATATGTAAAACTGAATTTTAAAACATTAAATTAAAGAGGATATATATGGTTTATAAAGAAATTCATTTACCTTTATTCATTGTATTTGGCTATAAAATAAAACTGCAGTCATTTGAATGTACGGGCTCTTAACATTAGTTGCTAGACATGTTTTGGACACACGCGCGCACGCACACACACACACACACAATCTTCAAAGTACTTGCAAAGAAAATACAATGGTCAGGACCATGGTGAGGTCCCCATGGCTCAGGCTGGTGGCTTGAAGCTCTGGATGGGGCACAGAGTTTGAAGTTTGGGAGAGGGTCATTGTTTAGAGAGGCACATTCGTCTGGAATGTCATTCGTGATAAGATTAAACAGAAACCTAGACCCTGGCCTGAGGAAAGGATGGTTGTGGAGCGAGCAGAGGAGGTGCAGATCAGCCCTGTCCTGCCGCTCTTCACCTGGAGCTTAGGCTCTGTCCGGCCTAAGGTGCTTATTTTGCTGTTACTTGGCCAACCATGTATGAGCGAACAAGGGCTCAAGAGGTTAGAATTAGGGATCTAGATGAGATGTTCTGAAGGGGGCGGCCCTTGTCTCCATTTTAGGGAGAGGCCACTGAGAATGGTCTTTGGCTTGCCTTGAGCGAGCTGAGCATTAAGGGAAGGATTCGAGGGAAGGGCTGGTGAGACTAGGGGCATCACGTCTTAGGGGGCTGTCCTCGGGCCTCCGTGTTGGCGCCGGGGGTGGGAGGGGGGAGGCAAGGGCAGGGTGCTCGCCCTCAGCTGTGCCCAGGCGCAGCTCGTGGGGGCTGAGCGCCTTCTGCGGCTCTTTGGTTTCAAGGACACAGTGAGCTGCTCAGGACTTTGGGAGCCAACATCTGTCTGACTGGTGACGTCAGCAGCCCGTGTAATCCTCTTGTGCTGAAGGCAGATGCCTTATTTGTTTGGCTGGAGCGAGCCATTAATCCCTAATTCTGGATCAGCAAGCGAGGGGGAAAGACCGGACCGCTCCGACCCACCCCCTCCCTCCCCACCCCCACCTCCTACCCTGAAGCACCTTATACCACGGAAGCCTCTCCACCTCCTCTTTGCTCCGCGAACGAATGCGCCGAGCAGCGATTGAACGCGCTTCGGTCCTCTGCAGGTCTGAGCAGGGCTAGGAGGTAGGCTATGTCCACACGCAATTCTTTCTCTTATCGATCGTTTCGATTTTCTTGCTCAGACTCGCTGGTCTTGCAGTTTTGTGGGGTCCTAAGCGCAGCCGGGGTGGGGCGCGCAGATGCGGAGTGTGGTGTGAGCGCAGGGGGTGAGGCAGGGGGAAGATACGGACGTGGCTGGGCTGCCCTGGAGCACCATCCACAGACGCGTTGGGAAGGTTCCTGCCCGAGAAATGTTTTCTCTGGCCGCGGTGGTGCCCCTCCGTCCGGCCCCACCTGGGGGCTTCCGCAGCGGGACCTGCGCGCACCGCTGCCGGGCCGCCCCCCGGGGCTGCGCTTCCCGACTCCACTCGCGCCGGGTAAAGCTTGGGTGCGGAGCTCTGGGCCCACCAGCTGGGGTCCCTGCCACCCATCACCTTCTCCCTCCCGCCTCCTGCCCCTTCTCCTAGCCCCCCTCACCCCCCTCCGCCTTCCTCTCTAATTCCGCCCTGTGGTTCTGTTTTTCAGGGGCGTGTTCTGGGGTCTCCGAGCTGGACCAGCTCTGGGCGCCTCTCTCTTGCCGCAGCCCCGAGCTCGACGCCGCCCGCGGCCTCGGCGGCAGAGGATCGCAGCTCCTCGGACCCCTGAACTGCAGCGGGCCTTCTCCTCCCGGCTGACCGCGCCTGAGCAGAGGCCACAAAAAGAGCCGCAGAAGCCGCCGCCTCCCGCCCGCTGTGCTGAGGGCTCCGCCCGCCCGTAGAGGTCAACCCCCCTCACCCCTTCCTCTCTCCAGCTCGCCCTCCCTCCCTCCGCCCGGCCCAGGTCCTCCAGCCTCTGGACTCCCAGCCGGCCCGCAGTTTGAGGGGTGTGTGTCCCCTGCACTGCTCGGACCCCGAGCCAGGCCCAGCCTTGCGTCCGCGCTCCCGGGCTGGGCGGAAGCCGGGGGAAGAACAGCCTTTTCTCCCCGCAGCAAAGCTGTAGCCCGACCAGATGGGCCGCCCGGCTCTCTGGGGACGAGGCAGGTGCGGCTGAGTTAATTTTTCCGAATTATAAAGCAAGATGACCCCGCCTGTCCTTGGACTCTCCTAGCGTCCCTAGAGCTCTCAACCTAAACGGCGGGGACACTCTCAGAGGACATAGAGCCCAGGCTACCTGCGCGCCCGCCTTACACGCGCACACGTGTGATTCCTTCTCCCACGGGTGCTGGGCCTCAGCCCGCAGCAGGAACGGGCTGGCCAGGCTTCCTGCCGCAGAACCTGCCCGGGCTCGGTCCTTAGAACCTGCCATTCCTTCCATGCAGGTGACTTAGAGGAGCTGCCCGGCACACCGGCCCACCCGCTTAATGGCCCTCCCTCCCTCCCTCCGGGCAACAACACGATTGCGACGTTAGGTCTGTGCCCGAGGGGTAATTAACCTCCATCCACGCCTTCTCTGAAGACTGGATTTATGGGCGCGTGTAGGTTTGTGGGTGCGCGGTGAATGGCATGTAGATGTAGGCACAGGCAGATGCAGGCATCCCATTAGCTGCGGCCCTGGCAGCTGTGGCAGGAGGCGAGCGAGGTGAGCGGAGGCAGGAGCTGAGGACCCTGGCGGGATCCCAGGGACTCCGCGCTCCCGGGAGGGGGAAGGGCAGGAGGAGATGTGTGGCCTTCGCAGGAGGGGGTGGAGGGTCAGTTAACTTTCGGATCAAGATCAGACTCTGCCCTCCGTGTTCACAGCGGACCTTGATTTAATGTCATACAATTAAGGCACGCGGTGAATGCCAAGAGCGGAGCCTATGGCTGCACGCAAAGGACACCCGAGCGACTCTGGATGTGAAAGGGGGAAAGGCAACAGCCATGGGATTTGAAAGGTGGTAGAAGGAACTCGTCCTTTGAGGATAGAGACCATGAAACTGATTCAGGACCACCGAGTATCCCCGCGAGCTCAAGGGGTCCTAGTTCTGTCAGAGCTGGAAACCCCGCACGCACACCCCCAAGGGCGGGGACAGCCAGGGACAGCTGTCAGGAGATAGTTCCAGTTTGTGCAAACATTCTGGAGCATGGAAGCGGGTAGGAAGCAGTGGTTCTTCCAAGAGGTGGTAGTGTGACTGTGTGAGATCTGGGCCGAGCTGCTGTAACAGAACCGACGGGAGAGAGGAAAATAACCTTAAATGGCGCAAGAAACCTCAACCAGCTCAGCTCCTTGGGGAAGCTCGGAACCACACCACCACCACCACCACCACTTTCTCCTTCTCTGCCCAGTCTCCAGTCGGACTAGCCTGGCTTTCACAAGCCAAGATAATTCCCTTGTGTCGTCATAGTCCCAATGGCCAAATTAGTCAAAGGAGTAGGACAAGCAACTTTAGGAGGACTTGGTAAATTAACTTCTGGGAAAGTCAATGAGGAGGACTTTGTTAAGGTCGTAGTTTGCACCAGGGCCTTTGAGCCACCGACAAACCCAGGCTGAGAAGCCAGCCTTGATAGATGCCTTTGTTCTGCCTTGGCCTGCAGGGGCCGCAGACAAAGGAGAGGAGCTGAGGAGGATCTGAGGAGGTGGCCGCGCCCTCCGTGCCTGCCGCTGTCCGCGGTGCTGACCAGGGCCTTCTGCCCTGTAATTTCACCCAAATGCAATCGGACCGTCCTGCCCTGCCCCAAAGTATAACAGGATATTAGGCAATTTGCGAGAGAAAAATTAAAAGCAGAGAAGTGTCGTACACAGAAAAACCTGATATTTACCGAAACAGTACACTCTAGCTGTTGCCACACGTCAGGTAGTTATATGCATATACAGTTCGTGCATGTGTCCTGGGAAACAACTTCAATCTATTTAGGCTGACACCTGAATCTAAGCAACGAGCTGGACTTTTAAGAAGAATGAGGAGAATTAAGTCTCTCTTTTACTTTATTTGTTTCTTAAGTCATGTACCTTAAAACATAAGGTCCTCAGCTATGCAAAACCCTGGTGTTTTCATCAAAGGGACTCAAATGTGGGCTTCAAGAAGACAGGATGGGATGGGGTCTGACTAGATGACCCCCAAAAGGAGCCCACCACTTAGCCTGAAGCCTGGAGCCAAGTTCACCCCAGGGCAGCCTTCCCAGGCAGGTCCAAAGTGCAGAGCCTGCTTCACGCTTCCAGGCTGGCGGGAGGCACTGCTGGACCAGGAGGCCTGAAACCCCGCACTGCGGAAAAAAACAGCCACAGCAACAGCCTCATATTTCTGGCAGGTGGAATAAGGCAGGCGGATTACTAAATCCTAGTCAATGAAGATTCACTTTCGGAGTCTAGGGACATATGGTCAGTATCAATGAATTCAATACATACTTAAACATCTCAGCATATTCCACTGCCTTAACCTAAATATTGATATTTCTATAAATAAATATTCTCACTAAATAATGAATCAAAAAGGAGAGAGAGACAGAGATGGACCAAGAACCAAGCAACCAATTTGTAGCCAGCCTGGGCTCTCAAAATAAAATGCTACGCATTTACTTGCGTTAGTTTATAAATTCAAAAACGTAAATGATGTTAAAATTAGGAATAGTAAAACAATTCAGATGGGCAATAGAGGCAGCAACACAAATTTTGATCCAGACATAGAAATGGGCTATAAATGGGTCATATATATCTTCAGATTCATTCTTTTATGCCTGAATGATTGAGATACATGAAGTGATTCATAAAATAAATGACCAGGCACAATGTCCCCAGCCAGATATATCCTTGCCCCACCCCTCAGGGTAGATTTTATTTGTCTTCTAATTTTAGAACTCTACGAGTCTGGTCTTTCATATATATTGATGACTTAGATTTATATCTTACGTTATACAATTTGGGAGGGAGTAGGTAAAACATACTGGGAAAAGGGGGGACTACTTGAATAATAAAAGGAAAGGGTTTGGGGGAATATTCTTCATGTGCCCATTAAGAGCAGTCATATTGAAATGAGTTTAAAACATTACATGTTAGTATGAAAGCCTGGGTTTCCTTCCAGTATTTATGCAACTGTACTGATCACCTGTGTTACCATCCCCCAGGTAGTTCATGAAGGAACAGGTCCAATGTTGCAAAATATTCCTGCCTGTGCAGTGTTATAATTCACATTACGTAACAGAAACACACCTAATCTCTTACCCCAATCCTTCCTGTGTAGGGCAGTCTAACTCATCCTGTAGAAAGCTTAATCAGTTTAAGAAATTACTTTCCAAGTAGAAGTAAAATGCATGCTATGAAAGAGAAGGTAAAATACCACTTAGATAAGGGAACACACAGTTTAGTAATCTGCTTGCTGCGATTAAGTCTGAAGTGATTATTGATTTGTGATATTTCTAGTTTTTTTTAAAGACTATTTCCTATTTCTCTTAAAAAATAATCATCTGCTTTAATGTCCATTGCCAGTTTCCCCTTTATGAAATCCTGTGCTCAGCATTTTTGCAATACATCAATCAAGACTTTGTAATTGGAGAATTTCGGTTCAGCGTGCCATGGAGGCCCTTTGACAATCACAGTTTTCATTTAGTGGTCTGAAATTAAAGCTTCTCAGAATAATATGGGAACAGCTTGACCCTTTCAGATACTCAAGGACAACCCTCCAGGGAAATCGCAGGTTTTCGTCCTGGGGAGAGGGCGGGAGCGGGATGGAAGGGTCAATGGTGGGAAAGAGGGGGACATCTGTAATACTTTCAACAATAAAGGTACATTTTTTTAAAAAAAAGATGCTAGCGCAATGCACCAGGAGGTACCTAAAGTCAACAATGCTAGAGCGCCCTCTGCTGCCCCTAAGAGGCAGGACATGAGTTACAAAAGCCAGATGGCTCTGGGTCGCAGTAAATGGTGAAAACATTAAGCTCTTAGAAACATTTAATCTCTGAAATTCAAAAGCTCTAATCATATTATACATTTGAAGGGGCCACCCGATTTTAATTTTTGAGCACTCCTTGGATAATTTCCTTCTATTCTGGAGGATAGTGAAAAGGCAGTGTTTTGAAATGTTCAATCTGTCAAATTATTTTTGTAGTTATATTTCTGCACTCGTTTTTTGTTATATATCAAATTGTGAAGACCTCTTTAGCTAAGAACCCGCTCTGAGTAGAAGTGATTAGGTATGGTCGCAGCATAGGCAAACGCATAAGGAGTGTTATGTGCTTAAAAATCAGTGTTTTTTTTTCATTATGGAACAATCTCTTCTCAAATGAAATGTAGATTTTTTTTAAAGGTGCAGAATCCTTTTTAATTTTTATGTATTACAGGGTGTATAGTAAATAGAAACATGTATAGTTGTACTAATTCAATGTTGTAAATTTCAAAATTATACCCTATTTCTAAACAAACATCATTGCCATGAAGACTGTTGTTGAATATATCAGTGCTAATGTAATAAAATGTTTCTATAATAATGTGGTTGTTAAATAAATCTTGCAAAAATAAAGTTCTGTTTATATTATGGCGCCAGAATGAAATAGCTATCTAATATCACTCATTTTAAGCATAGTTTTAAAATGTAACTCTCTCAAGAATATTAAGCCATAAGGTTGCTGAGAATATTAAGCTAACATTTAAAAATTATCTGATTTTCTAATTTTCTATAATAGAAAAAAAAGTCGATTAAATATTAAACTAAGTTAAATATTAGGCTACATATGTAAAATTCCATATAAATGTAGGTATATTTGTCTTCTGAAAACTACTTCTCCAAAGAATGCATTTGTGGATTTATGGCTTAAATGAAATTTTAAAATGTTAGAACATTTGTATTTTCATTCTAAATATTCTTTTAAAAAGTTAACATATTTTTCTTTTTGCTTAATTTTAATTTCCTAAATAAATTCATATTTTACCAGGAGAGAATGAACACAATGACAGATTTTATCATATTCTTAATAGTTATTATAATAAGTTTAAAACCAATTTCTAAGTAATAAGATGCAGAATACATATTGAAATATGTTTTTCTATGTAAAAAAAAACCCCGTTTGTTCAACTTAAAAAAACCTAAGGAGAACCGACTAACAGCTTCTCAGATGCCCAAGAGATGCTGCCCAGGGTGACAAGCATGCACCAGTATTTGTTGTTCAAATTTGCATGGAAAGGTTTTTAACCTCTCTTTTTATCTTTGTACAAGGGGTGACATATTATAACTGAAACATTCCTCCTAACTTCTAGCTATTTAGAATCCATGGAAACATTCACTTCTGTGGGAGTAACATATAAACAATATACTTATGGGAAACAATCTATAATAATAAAAGTGTAATATGCTAATTAGACCGGATGGCCAAACAACCTTCTGGACGACAATCCAGATGACCTTCTGGATGAAGCTAAGGCTGTGAGAGCCAAGCCCCTTGCATGAATTTCATGTATTGGGTCTCTAGTCTGTAATAATAAAAGGGTAATATGCTAATTAGACCAGGTGTCTTCTGGATGTCATTCCGGACATCCTTCCTGATGAAGCTGGGGCCCGAGGGAAGCCAACCTGGATTGTGGGTGCCTGCCAGAGACTGGAGGAGGGAAGCCCAGGTCCCGGGTGCTGGAGGAAAGTGGTGCTGGCAGCCGGGGGAAGGAAGGCCTAGTCTTGCACGAATTTTCATGCATCGGGCCTCTAGTAATACCATAAAAGCAGCTACTGACACTTTTTTAAAGAATTTACCACACAATTACTGTGTCCTCTTTTATGCTGGCTCTTAGATAAAATTAGTATAGAATTTAATACTTGTAAACCACAAAAATAAAAGCTCTTTAGATTAGACTGACTAGGCTTTAACAAATTCAGTATTTCTTTAATCCAGTATGCAGACTCAGCTGTCACTGCAATTTCCATCAGCTGCTACTTAGTACAATATAGAAATATGGCTGAGTAGGAATTGAAAATATCATGCTCTTAAGATACAATAAAATTGAAATGTCAAGAAATTGGAATTGATTCTTTTTAGAATATCAATAGCTGGAAAATGTAGGGAAAATATTTCCATTGAAGAATAAGGAAAGTAAAAAAGCTTAGTATTGGAAGCAGAAGGTACTACCAAGGCAGAAGAGGGTGAAACGGGACCAATTCTGTCTGTGATCTATAGTAGAAAGAGCTAAGAAGATATTTGACTTAAATTTTGTTTTCAATATTTCAATAAAAAATATGTATGTAGCAAATTCTTAATAATTACTAAATATTATCTAAAGAGTGTTTCTTAATTGGAATGCATTGGAATCTTGATTTTGTTATGTTAAAGACAAAAAAAATAGAAAACTAAGCTAGCAAAATATTACTTTATTTTCAACTCTTATCCTATCCTATAGATTGAAAGGCAGAATTGTTTTTCCTTCCCTAGTTGTTGGTCAAATGTTTTAATTATAAAAAGGCACCAATTTGAATGTAATAGTATGCATGGTAAAAATAATAGAACTATTATAACATAGCATATGTTGGGCAAAATCTCCTCCTCCTGTTAATTTGTTTAAATACAAAACAATAATATATGGAAAAGCAACTTGGTTTTGCAAATCGCTCGTGCTTATTTTAGTGTACTGTGACTATTGCGTATCACATTTTATATGTAATAGTCACAGTGTATTTAGACAGACAGATACTTAGTGGGAACCCAGTCACAATGTTTCATAGGCGTTCCCAATAGTAATGCTACTGAGTTCCAGGCTGACATGCTAAATATTAAGAACTTTGGCCAAGATCAATTCAAAGGTAATGAAACCCGGGTTGCTATGAAAACATTACATGGAGAAAGCCATTCTCTTACCTGGAGCTGCATAATATCAATTTTCCATATCAGAAGAACTTCACCCTTCTCGGGATGTCTTGACCTGACTTTACTCTGAATTCTCAGAACAGTTGTATATTTTACGTGTCCTGACAATATCAGATAATCAAATGAGACCCACCAAAAGCACCCCATGTATACATTCATCAATAAGTGGTTTTTACAACCTGGATTCTGATTCTGTGAAATGGTTGTTTTTACTTAATTTTTCAACTCAAACTACAAATATCTCTAAGTGCCCAGTAAGCACCAGGCAGTTGTGTTAGTCGGATATGAGAAGGTTGTGGTGAGTGTGCATGTACATACATATACAGGAGAAAAGCTATTAATAAAGAATATCTATGGTTAACATTTAAAACATGGTTGTGGGGAAAATAAAATCAACTTTAGCTGTGACCTGAATCCGTCTCTCCTGCAGTTATCTGCAGACAATCAGCTAATCAGCATGGTAAAACCCCCTGGTATAAGAGAATTATTAATAAAGAAACATTTAAAAATTGACTGGCTCTTTCAGACACCATCCTCCTGCTGTTGTTATTGCAATAATTTTTTGCAATAATTAACATTTTCTAAATCCGTTAATGTCCTTTCAATTACAAAAATTCTACATCATCTCTCCACTACTTTTTCTTTTCTTCCCCTTAGCTGAATTGAATGGAACCCAGTAAAGTGTGGTTTTAGATATAACACTGAACATACCCACCAGTCATTAGATATAAGATCCAAACTTATACCACAGAATCATAAATATTAAAAAACCTAAATTTATTTAAGCTTTCCTTCTTTAGTAAACACCTAAATTCTTCTAGACTTTCAATTATAAAACAGGTTCATTTATTCATTTCTTCACTGTTTGAATGAGAACTAGATGCCAGCCACTGTTCCATGGGTTGAGTATTTAATAGTGAGTGAAATAAATATGATTTTTACCCTTATGGAGTTCATCTAGAAACTTATGCCAGAGTTAAATTTTCTACTCCCATAAACTAACTTATTATTATTTAAGTCCTCTTATCTTTAAGTGGTTCTATTCCAAACATTGGAATTTTTTTCTAAAAAGCGGAATTGTGTTTTACTTTTCTAGGATAAACGAGAAAATACACTTACATTTCCCTTGCAGATTCCAACTCCTTCCCACATTGATAATAATGAATGCTTTTACTATCCCCTGTCAAATCGGAGTGGTTGTTTACTAGTCATGCCTGAACTTGTTGTTTACATTGTTATATATTCCTAGCCTTGGGCACCAGTGAGGGCCCTTGGCCTGGCCTATGGGATTAGACTGAAACTGGCTAATATCCCTGAGATGTCCCAGATTGGGAGAGGGTGCAAGCCGGGCCAAGGGGTGCCACTGGTGCACGACTGGGGCTGGGGAAGGACATGGGAAGTTGGCCATCTGGGGAGGGGCTGCAGGAGGGCTCCAGGACATGTCCGGCTCATCTCACTCAATCCTGATTGGCCAGGCCCCAGTAGCAAGCTAACCTACAGGTCGGAGCATCTGTCCCCTGGTGGTCAGTGCATGTCAGAGCAACTGGTCAACTGGTCAACTGTCTGCCCCCTGGTGGTCAGTGCACATCATAATGAGCAGTGGAGCGGCCTTAGCATATCATTGGCATATTATACTTTGATTGGTTGAACAGCCAACAGGATGACCAGGCACTTAGCATATTAGGCTTTTATTATATAGGATTGTTATTATATTTATTTCCAGTTTGACACAGATATTGATTTCCCATCAACTTTTCACCACTTATATGTATATCTAAACTCTGTGATTTGGTCCTTATCTTTTATTTATGCATGTTTCTGATAAACTGTAGCTTTGTTCCTATTCATTTTTTCTTTTATTTTAATGAGCTATTTCTTCAATTATCAAGATTCTTTTCCATTTATATGCTATTTTTTACAGGGCTTGTAAATGTGATTTACTTAGATAAAAAAATATCATTTGGTTTCATTAGCTTGATTAACAGTTAATAACTAATTTAGTTATTAAACTGGCCATAATAATGAGGCCCACTTCTTCATGACCTCATTATTTCAAACATTTAAAATAAACACCAAATCAATAATCACTCCAAAATCTATTCCAAAATACTAGCACATATGTAATTTTCCAGCTCTTCTTTAATTCCTATCATTAGTTGTGAAATTTTTAGTTTATGGCTCAGGAAAAAGTGGTCATGATTACCTCTTCAATTTATTGCTCACAGCTGTTGGCTAGCACACTGACCAAGTCTTTGAAAATGGTGAGATGTGTGTCAGATTTTTTTAAGGCAATGACAGGTGTTGTGTGTACCAAAGGGGTAAATATTTTTTTCTGTAAGTTTTGATTATTTAACTTATCAAACGATCTGAGAGTAGGACTTTCTTTTTTAGCTGTGATGCAGTATGTATAATACAGTATGTCATGTACATAGTTATTGTGCTGATGATGGAATCTGAAGACCTATGTTTTAGACTGAACTTTGACTTGAATTGGTTAAGTAATTGGGTTTTCTTTATTTCATTCACTGTTTTTCAGTTTTATGTGAACCTGGTCAGTGATTCTCTATAATGAGCAATAAGAACTAACTGGAGTTTATAAATGCAGGTCTTTTAGGTCCCATCCTCAAGAGATACCCAGAGATCTGAGATGAACTTAAACAAGCACCACAGCTGGTTCTGATACAACTGTTCTATATTTTTAGAAAGTCTGGATCAGTTCTCTAAGCATTTTTCTTGCTTTAAAATTTCTGGTGATGAATAAAAGAAAATTTAATAATTCTAAAATAGCAAAGGTGATCATTGACTAAGCAGGCCCAGGAATTCTTTATATTTGGGGGAAATCTTGGTTATGATATGGAGAGTGTGTAAGTCTGGATTGTTTAAGAAATAAATGCCAAATGGAATTAAATGTGCAATGTCATTCTGAGGAATAATACCTGTGTAAGAATAGGGGAGTGGCTAAGCTAGGTAAGCAGGTCTGAAAATCAATGAAAGACAGAGGCAGGGAAGGTGGAAAGGTTTGGCAGGGTCATCAAGAAGTCCTTGAGCCAAAGTTGGCTGTCCGAGAAGTCGAAGTTCATCCAAGAACATGCTTGCTCTAGCTAGTGCTCTTATCACGGTTAGAAGTTGGGGCAGTCCATGGGAACATGGTCTCTGAACAAACATACTGACAGATTTTAGAGCACAAGCACTGGAGTCCTTGGCTAACTCATTCCCTATAGTTGGAGGTGTGTGAGGTGTATTCTCATGGACGCCTCGAGAGGCAAATCATTGTTAATAGAAGGGTGCATGGCTAGGAAATTTAACAGAGGTTTGTCTATCATATTAAAGAAAAAAAACATATTTGATATGAACACGATCTACAATCAATAAAAGATGAAGATGATTCAACAAGTAGAGAATAATTCCCTTGCTCCCACAATGTATTAATTAGGATGGGCTAGGTTAAGCTGTGATAATAACAACTCCCAAACTCATGATGGTTGATATCTTGCTCACACTACTTGCCCAGGAATAGCAAGGCTCTTGAAGATGGGACATTGTGGACATTGCTCACTCACAGAGCCAGCAGGGGTCAGAGCCAATTCAGTGGCATGTAACATGCATAGGTTGGAAGGGAGATTGTTCATAGTGGTGTCTCAAGAAATGCAGCTGGCGGAGGCTTCACTATCTAAAGATGCCATCCTTTTAAACACATGAACATGACCTGTCCCAACAATATTTTGGGGAAAGAGAAGGCTTGAGATTCAAGTACAGGCAAATGTGTTGATCCAGAAGTTATAAATATTGCTTCCATTCACATTTTATTGGCTAGAATTGCTCACATGGTCATGCAGAGAATTAGAATCATCCACATATCTGAAATTAAAGATAAGAGATACTGGTGAATAGTAATGCTTATCCAAATAAGAGTTCCTGTAATCACTATTACTTGCCTATAGTGGCTGGCTACCTCATCTCTCAGGGTCCTGGATCTCAGGAATCTAAACAGAACCTGTCTTCAGATTTTTGTTTTGTTTTGTTTTGTTTTGTTTGCATTTTTAAGGCACTGGAGGGTGGTGGATAGGGCTTAAACAGGGAGCCAAGTGATGCTGTAGTATAAAATAGGCTCTTTTTCTGGACTGCTGTGTGATTTTAGGAATTTAACTTGCCTTTCTGGGCCCTTGTTTTCTCATTTGAAAAATGAAAGGATAGAATTAGATACCTAAGATATATTCCTGAATTAAGTTAATAATGATAATAACAGCAACATTAAAAGCAACAGCAACGTGATATGATCTGTACAGGAGAGCTCGTCATTCTCATAATACAGGGAGGAAATCAGAATTGCTCTAAGGCTGGATATTAAGGTTGTAAGTTTCCCTGCATGTACTCATGAATATTTTCAGAATAAAGCACTTCTAGGATGCCGAGGGGCATGGGCAACCTCATCCTTTGACTGGATGATACTGAGAAGCTTCTGCACAGCTTCTCAGAGGGCTGTGGCAGGATCAAGCCCACAATATGAGTGACTCACAAACACGCTCTTAAATGAACTTTTTTCTTCCTTCTGTTTCCATCCCCTTTACCGCCCCTACCCCAACTCCATCCCCTGGCTTTGCTCTCAAAATAATCGGCCTACAAAAGCTGTTGCCCTAGTCAGCACTTCCGGAGGGGAGCCCAGACTTAGACAGCAGCATAATCTCAGCCAGATAAGAGCATAGAGGATCAAAGATGGCAAGGGATATAAATACTCGTGCGGCCAACCCTTATCCAGCATACAACTTCACCACTAAGTCAGCTTCTGTCTCAAACGTTAGATAGGACGCTCTGGGCCTTCTCCAGCTCTCTATATAGCATAGGTGAGGCAAACGCTACTTTCATGAGAGTGTAGGGATTCTCATACAGGCAGGGAGCCTCCAAATAAGGACTCTGAGAAACTCCAGGGCTGGAACCCATTTTTCTGTCTCTCTGGATATAGTGTAAAAGAGCAGGGAAAAAAAGAAATAAAAGGTTCTGAAAGGAATCCAGGTTCCTGCATCCAGATTCCTGAAATTCTGTAATGCAATTCTGCACTTTCCATGTGTTAATTTCATAACTAATGCTGTGCATCAGTGATAAAAAAAATAAAACACCTCCTCAGATACATAGATACCTCTAAACCCCTATGTTAGTATATAGAGAAATAACAGTTCTCAAGCACAGCCTATATGTACTTCCTGGGCAAGCAGGGGCCTTCTTTTCTCCTGTCTTCTCTAACCAGTCACCCTGAGACATGAACTGGTTAGAGGCTGCTGCTGTGCCAACTTCAGGAGAGATGATCTGGGCTACATGAGAGTAACCAGGCTACACTGAGGAAGAAGAAAAACTGAAGCACATTGAGATGGCACACAAAGCAACATGTCGGGCACAGGAGGCTGAAAAAAATAGGAAATCCAACACTGACACCAAGTACATTAGCTCCCACTTAGGTAAATGCGCAAGTTAATGAATGATTTTTTTATCTATCTGGGGAGACATTCTTTAACAATGCATTTATTTAATGCAGTGGGAGTATCTTCCTAATAAATGAGACTATAATCGGCAGATTTAAGATTTATTGGATCTTGTTGGATGGGTGTATAGCCTTCTTTATCACTGGATTTACACTTAATTATAAAGCATGGTCGAAATGCTATGTAATTCAATGTATAACAATATACATACATAGAACAGACTTTCACAGTATGCATTTATCTCAGGAGAAGGTTGTGCTACCCTTTGTTATAAAAGGCTAGTACACCATGATTTCTATAGAAGTAGCTGTATTTTAAATTTTTATAGCTAAAATTAGTACCAACTGCTCAGAGTTAATTAACATAATGTGGAGTATCTGTACCTCAAGAAGCTGTGGATTCTTCAAAAGGCTAATCAAGGTCTATTTATGTAAGTTTGTCCTCCTACTCTCACACTTGACATGTACACCACCTAAAACCCAAATAATGTTTTATTGTTTTTTTAAATAATTTTTTTCTGATATTCATTATCCAGTTTTCAGTAAGATATGAGAAACTGAAGAAGGATGTGATCCAAACCCGTTAGCATCTTTAACTCAATGATACATGATAATTAAGCCAATAACTAGGAAACCAGCTTCCAAGGGACTGATGAATGCATATTCTTACATGTTCCTGCCTGTTGGAATCATTGATTTTTCATGATGTTCAAAAGCATGAAGGGCTGGTCACAACTCATATGTGTGTATATAACCCTTTCTCCTGGAGTAGTCTCACGGTCTAGCCAACGTGAGTATGAGCATATTATCTCTCAAACTGAAAATAATTCATGCTAATTAACCACTATATGTTTCACAAATCAATTACTAATGATATAACATAGTTATCAATAAACTGTGTCCTCTAACAAGTATAGTTTTTAAAATCCTACAAAGTAGTGAAATCCATTAACAGTTTTTAATCCTGCTGTTCCGGATACTCAGCCCTCAGCAGTTTGTCCATCAGGCTGAGGACAGAGATGCTAGAAATTCTATAGCTGCCAGGGCTGCTGTAAGTGCTAATTTCAGTACAGTTCACTTGAGTCCCTTTTAATCACAATAACATTAAACTCCCAATGCCTGGCACTTAATAGTTTCCCCAGCATTTCACAGTGCTGTGATGAAAGCAACATTCTCCCACTGTACAAAGCAAGACATGGTGGCTCAGAGAAGTGGTAAAAAAAATGTAAGGACAGGACAGGGGCAGAGTTGGAACTGGAGCTCATGTCTTCGGATGCAAAACCCACTGCTATTTCCTGTCCCTGAACTGTGCCAACCCCAAGTAGCTCACTGGCTTGTGCACAGGCTGCACAGGGAACTCTCCTTACCAAGGGACACCAAGAAGCTTATTTCTTCATACCTGTCCTTGTGTCTTGGTTTTTGTGTCTTTGAGGTAAGCGAACACCCTTAGTTCTGATCAAGTACTGAATCCTAAGTTTGATGTGGAAAGCAATCTCCATAAGAACTTTTCAAAACTATAATTGAAAGGATATATGCATCCCTATGTTCACAGCAGCACAATTCACCATAGCTAAGATTTGGAAACAGCCTAAGTGCCCATTAGCAGATTAGAAAACTGGTACGTCTATACAATGGAGTGCTATGCTGCTGTAAAAAAGAAGTAATTATTACCATTTGCAACAGCATGGATGGAACTGGAGAGCATTATGCTAAGTGAAATAAACCAGCCAATGAAAGAAAAATACCACATGATCTCACTCATTTATGGATAATAAAGAATATTATAAACTGATAAACAAAAATAGATACAGAGGCAGAACAGCATTGAACAGACTGTCAAACTATAGCAGGAAGGCTGGGGAGGGTTGCAGGGGTGGTTAAGAGATCAACTGAAGGACTTGCATACATGCATATATGGACACAAGACACTGGGGGGTAGGGGAGGCCGGGGGGAGGTCAAGGGGAAAAAATGGAGACTTATGTAATACTCTTTGTAATACTTTAAGCAATAAAAAAATTTTAAAAAAACTATAATTGAGTTATCTTGGAGCACAATTATATTCTACACACTCCTCTGAACATTTCTCCCAAAGGAATATTAATGAGTAGCATAAGATTGCCTTTCAGCTGCAGGCATAGGGTATGCGTTTTTGTTTGTTTGTTTTGTTTTCTTTTTTAAAGATTATTATTGGGTTACAGGGAGTTGAGATGAAGTGAAAGAGAATCAGAAACATTTAGGGAGTAAGCAACTGGACTCTCTATTTAATTTCATGGTGGAGTCATCAGACAGGAGAAAAATAAACACCTCCACCACTGTCTTTCAATCTTCATATTCTTTAGTTTATCATGAATAGTGTAGCACTCGGTCTCCCTCACAGAGAGCTCACAGCTTGACCCATGACTCACTAGCCTTTGCTTCAGAGTGGCACATTTTCTATACACAGCAAATAAAAACTTCATACCCTGGGTCCACTATCATAAAGTCGCGTTTAGAGAATAACAATGGGCACTGCCATATCCGGTACTTGGTACTTTTTCAGACATAAATTGTGACACATACGCATTCTTCCCAGGTGATTCCTAACTAGCCTTTTCCCAGCATGCCCCCCTGACTTCGGCACCGGGTTTTTTCTGGAAAGCCTTTCTTCTCTCCTCGCTGCCTATCTACATTCTTGCATCAATAATACCCTGATCGAGTTTCCTTTCTGCAGTGCTGCTCTTCCCAGGTTACACAGTTAACTTCATTTTCAGAACCACAGCATATAAGACTTGCAAAGCAGATTCTGGCTGTTCCACATCCCGTAACTGTATATACCTGCAGCAGTGCCTAACCACACTCCTTTGCACATTGCGGAAACCCGCTGAATTCTCTCAAAAATGACAATGAGTTAGTGGGTGTGGATAACTACTTGTGGTTAAATCTGAAGTGAGAACAAGTTATTTATTATTATTATTATTATTATTATTATTATTTAAAACCAAATACTTTTAGATTCAAGAGTTTTATTAAATGTTCCTGCCAACAACTGGGACACAACATTCCAAAATACCTATGTGTGGGCATACCTTCTGCCACATCCAAAATATTTATTTACTTTCCAAATAAAGCTCACTAAGCACTTGCTAAAAGAGCCCTCCCACTGAGTCTGCCCCTCCACATCACACACATACACACCCACAGAGAGGAAATGAGAGCACATGCGTAAAGCTTCTATGTGTTAGACATAAAATGAATCCCAAATAAATGTTGATTTCTTGCTCCACATTCTCTGTCTTTTCTTTTTTTACTCTCACACTCCTTTCTTAGCCTTTCCCTTCTTATTTCACAGTTTAGACTCTTTTTCTGCCCTCTCCCCTTACCCAGTGTCTCACTCAGATAGGGTGATGGTGTGACATCAGAAAGGGACAGAGCGGGGAGAATCATCAAAAGATGCGCAGGGGCTCAGCCGTGGCCTTTTCTCCACATGACAGCCTCGCCTGGGTTTGATAAAAGCACCAAGAAGACTTTACAAAAAGCCCACTGCTGGCCATTGCCACAAGGTGGAGGCTCTCAAGACTTGCACATGAAACAGAAACAGAGCTTCTATATTTATCTTCTTTACCGCCCGCCCCCCCACCAATAATGGCATTCAAAATCAAAGAAGCCGGTGTGAAGGTAAGTTTTTAGAACAGTTAGACACAAAGCTTCCACAATACTATCGAAAGGGAAAGAGAAAATGCTGTTCCCAGAGGCAGAATGAGATTTAAAAGACTCAGAAAATAGAGCAGAGATTAAAGCATCTCTGATGCACAGTGGACAAATGTCCTGACATACCATAAAAGGAACAAAATTAGAAGTTTAATGCGGCTTGAGACTTGATTCAAATACGCAGCTGAAGTCAGTCTTTGAATAGAGAGAGAAACCCATGGAGTGCGAAAGTGACTGGGACCATGATTCTGTGGGTGATTATTTGTTTCCAGATTACTGATGAAATTAGAAAATATAGAGGTAAATCAATCCTCACATTGGGATGAAGGGAAACTTTATTCTGCTTCATAAAATATTACTGAGTGATCGTACAGTCACTAGCATTTACTGAGTGTTAATTCAATGTCAGTAAATTTTTCAAGTACTTTACATACATAAATTATTCATTAATGATAATAATTCTAAGAGATATATACAGTTATTTTTTTTATTTTATTAATCAGAAAACTGTGGTTTAGAGAGTATATTTAACTTCTCCAAGGTCACACATCTAGTAAATGGTGAGGCTGAGATTTAAACTCAAGCATGTAGTTAATTATAACATATTAGACTTGATGGACAACCTTGGCTTTTATTTTTCACTTTTTTCCATTTTTCAGTTGAACATAGCCTAACATAAGTTTATGAACCATTGTTTTGCTTCTCCATTTTCTTTTCTATCTACATTTTTACACATTATCTCCTTTGTAAAGATTTGTGGCATCATGAGTGTTTGTGTATATCTCTCTCTCCCACTGGTTGGGAACACATTCAGTAACTCATATGTATTTGGTTCTATGGTAAAATACTTATTGAATGGATGTATGATCAGACTAACTAATATTTCTCTATGTCTAATTTCATTTAAAATAAAAGCTACACTCATATTTGAAGTTGCCATAGTTGCAGTAATTAGCAAAAATTCCATTTATATTTAGTCTGTCAGTCTCTCAAAGACAAAATCTGATTTAATGTGCTCGCATGTCTACATTCTTCTCCCCTTTCTAAGAATGCATAGAGGATTTTCCCAGAGTAGAGAAAAAAACAATAACAGCATCCTAAATATACCTGACACTCATTGCCCAGTGGTCTGGCGTTGTCTAGATGCTCTAGGTGACCAAACAACCCATTTCCTCCCATCACTTCCAAGGCCTGAAGATCAGAACTTGAGGATGGAGACAGAGTTGTGAAGTTGACAGAAATATTCTCTCATGCATTTAAGATCTTCTGTGTCAAAGAAATATTGATAACTCATGGTTAGAGAAAATGTGTGGTGAATTATAAGTATGCCAAAATTACCATCACCTGGAAACCCTCACAGAACACTTTAAAATCCTACTGCACATTTAGATAACCCATCAGATTAGTGAAATTTATAGTCTTACCATAAAAATGTCAAGGATATTGAAAAAAAGGAGAACTGTTCATCTACAATCTAGGGAATATGAATTGCTACCACCAGAGGACACTAGGTCAATTTCTAATAATAGTAAAGATACACATACCTCTGATGCACACACTGGTTTTAAGCATGTGACTATTCTATTCTCTCACATGTGCATGAGGAAACTAGTATAAGAATGTTCTTGGGCACTGTTTATGGTAGAAAAAAAAAGTTGGAAATTGCCTGAATGTTTATTAACAGGAGCATGGATAACTGAATTGTGAGATATTCATAAAATACTAAAAATAAACTGTAGCTGCACATATTAACACTCATGAATCTCAAAAACCTAGTACTGTGTGAAAAGCAAATTTCAGAAGAAGAGTGTATATAGAATTTATATGAATGTGAAAAACCTGTGAAGCCTTATTATATTACTAGGGGCCCGGTGCACAAAAATTTGTGCACTCGGGGTGGAAGGAGTCCCTCAGCCCTGCCTGTGCCCTCTCACAGTCTGGGACCCCTCAGTGGATGTCCTATGATGGCCCCAGTCTGCCAGGCGCCTTGTGTGTGTGTGTGTGTGTGTGTGTGTGTGTGTGGCCACTGGGGACCTGACCCCAGCTGCATCTGAGGCTCGGAGCAGTCCTCCTGTGTGTGTCTACCTGCTGGGGACCTGCCACCAGGCACACTGTGGAGGCTTGGAGCAGACACCCCCTCTATGTTGATCTCTCAGACTCTTGCCCTCCCCTGCATGCTGTTCTCTTTTTTGAGCTGTGGCCAGGGCTGGGTGCTGCCTGCCTCCCAAGCTTGCCTACTGCCCATCTTCCTCCAGCCACCAGAAAGCAGGGAAAACCCCGCCTCGTGGTCAGGCCAGCCTTTTCCTGCTCCCTGATCCCCGGAAGGGACC